>ML430802.1:194077-235680 GCA_005239525.1 Nicotiana knightiana
ATATATATATATATATATATATATATATATATATATGATTCCTTTTAATTATAATGTTAAATAAGTAAGCTAAAGAATCTTTCTTAGTATCATTTAAAGTATATGTAAATATTTAATTTTCCTATAATATAAGAAATTTTTGGTTAATCTTCTTATTTTTATAATTTAATTTATCTTTCAAAAAAAAAAAAAAAAAATTCATATATAAAGTATTCTTTTTAAAACTGATTTATATTTATATTTTTGTATTTTTATTTTTATTAATCTCATTATCCCCACTTTTCTAGCCTAACTCCCTACTCTTCACACTCACACATCCACCCCTCACATCCCAACTCCCCACATCCCAACTATTCCCTTAATCTAATCCCATATACACACAAAATAGTATATACAAAAAGAAGAGAAAGAAAAAAAAAGGGGCAGACAGAAAAAGAAAAGAACGGACAAAAAAAAAGATAAGAAAGGAAAAAGAAGAGAGGAGAAAGGGAAAAATAAGAAAAAGGAAGAAGAGAACGGGAGGGAGTAACAAGAAAAAAGACAAAGAAAAGGAACAAAAAAAAAGGAGAGAACGAAACTGAAAAGAAAAAGCAACGAAATTGAGAGGAAACGGGAGGAAAACGAGATTGAGGAAGAAAAAAGTCTGGGTTTGAAATTTCGTTCGCGGTTCCAGAAAGTTAGCATTCTTAGCTTTGGAAATCAGTAGATTGTAGCTGTGATTTTGTTGAAATCTTCACAAAAAGGTTCATTTCCGTCATTTTGATATTTGGCTCATACATGATTAGATATATTTGCTGATAATTTTTGAATCAATTTTATGGTATAAAAATTTGAGAAGTTTTAGTCATGTTTAGTTTCTGCATTCTTAATATTGTTTAGTATGAGTACATATTAGAAAGAAGAGCCATTAAAAGAGGTTGAGTTTTCTGCTGAAGATCTTTTGACGTCCTTGTCGTCTTTAGCAAATTTTTGGAAGATTATTGGGACCTCTATATATTTTATCACAATTAATGCTGAATGTGCATTGAGTGACTATCTTTTGATATAATACAATATGCCTTCTTGTTGTTCTTCTCCTATTTTTATAATGGATATTTCCGAATAATTGAATCATGCCACTTCTTCAATAATTTCATATCCATAAATCATGACCTCACCACAATCTCAAATTAGTTTTAAAAAATAACTATAAATACATTAGAAAAAGTTTAGACGCACTTTAACTATCAGCCCATGTGTTCATACCCGAACCTTAGACTAATACGTTTGAATAATAAAAGGATCATGTGTGCATTCCGCATCTCGATGCCTTTAGATTTAAAATAATTATGTTATAACCATGTGTACATTCCGTATCTTGGTTTACCATTTAATTTCAAATAAGTACCTTGTGTGCGTTCTGCATCTTGGTGAACACAATTAATAAAATACAATAATTAATTAAGTGGTAGTAGGCAAACCATACTCAATAAAATACAAGAATATCCAAGAATTGATTTAATCCGTACATTAATCAATGAAAGCGATCGTGCTATAACCACGGGATTTAAGGGGTGCCTTAAACCTTCCCCTCGGTCAACAGAATTTCTTACTCAGTCTTCTATTTTTGTAGACCATAAATTAAGAGTCAAACCTTCCTTTTGATAAGTGATTCAAAATAAAAGGTGACTTGGAACACCAAAACTCAATTCCAAGTGGCGACTCTATATAATAAATAATCCCTTCTCAAAATGTCACTTTAATTGGAAAACTCTTCTAACTCAACCATGTAATAGGGTTGTGCGGAACATAAAAGAGGTGTGACACTCACAGACTCGGTTGTACTCTGAATGAGATGGAGTCTTACCGATCATTTGTTGAATGCTAATCTCATCTACTATGAGGGCTCGTCAAACTGATTATATATACCTGCATGTATGAATGCAACATCCCTAACAAAAAGACGTCAATAAGGATAATGTACTGAGTATGTAAGGCAGAACTGAAACATAATAATAAGTCAACATTAATTAAATACATATATGAATTAACCTGAATCTCTAAAGTGCCATCGTATATGAATACTTATTATACTCATAAATAAACAATGCTTTTCTTTGAGAATATTACCTATATCGTATGATGCATGACTGCCCAACTGATCAGAGGTAACTGCTCGACTGGTCGTAGCAAGGTGGTAAATGCATGGCTGCCCAACCGGTGATAAATACTGATACATAACTGCCCAATCGGCCGGGGCACGGTGTAAATACATTAAGATGCATGTACATGTACCACTATGTTATAAACATTAACATCTATTCCTTTCTGAGCCGAGGGTCTATTGGAAACAACCTCTCTACCTTTTAGGCAGGAGTAAGGTCTGCGTACAGACTACCATCCCCAGACTCCACTTGGTGGGAACATACTGGGTTTGTTGTTGTTGTTGTTGTTGTTGTTGTTGTAGTAGCATCTCTATCATATAACTTATTAGGGACTTAGGAATATGCTTAGACATGCTTGAATATCACTTTACAGTAATGAATAATATAGACATCCTTAACTGCTAAGAGTACAATCACTTATGGAATAACATTACGTTTATGTATCATTGCTTGGATCATGCCAAAAGAAAGAAGGGATAGACTTAACATACATGGAGTAGGGAAAAATCCGTATGATATTCTTGAAAGAGGTTGCACCGACTCCTTTAGAATCACAAAATCTCACGTTGCTTAAGATGCTATGAAATCTTTGTTGAATTGCTTTATCCGCGAATTGCCTGAATTGCTTGAAATTGCTTAGAATTGCATGAATTGGTTGAATTGCAAAATCTACCGTACTTTAGAGAGTCTGCCATGAATTGCTTGAAAGATATGTATCTCTTAATTGCTAAAAGATATGTAGATATTTGAATTTATAAGGCTTATATTACGACTACAGACTAAGCCATATATTAATAAATATGCCACCTATCCATTCAATTGTAAGAGTCACAATTTGGACATGGCCTTGCTGCCACGTTATATTTTTGGTCTTTAGCCAAATGACCTTAATTAACCACTAATTAATAATTAACTTTGTTAATTCCCCCATTAACCAATTACCCACATAATCAAGTATTTTCTCAAATTACTTAAAATACTACTTGCTTTTAACACACCTTATACACCTTGCTATCATAGTCATGTTGTACCTTGTATGACACTAGTCCATAAATACTGGATATTTTAGCTCGGACCCTATTTTATCCCCAAAGGTCAAACTTTGACCAACCTTATTTTCTTCAACTCATTTACCCTCTCGCCTTCACGACTTTACTTATCACTTGTTATAAATATCATAAATACTTATAACCTCAAAAAATAGTCTTGTCCTCATCTTAAAGTACTACTATTAAAGTATTAAAATATTGATAAATTATGGTATCATATAAAATCAATACATACACTATTATTTCGTTAATACACCCATGTAAAAATACATATATTTTCTCAACTTCTAATTTTTCTAATCTCGTATAAAGAGTACAAATTTTCGTATGCCTACTTCTAAAAATGGTAAAAACATAAACTTCTTTTGTGAGAAAATAACTTCTTTATTTTTTTACAATAAAGAAAATCTTATTTATAAACTTTCTTATATTATGTGTATAATTTACCATATCCAAAAATAGTAATAATGGTAACCATCCAAAATTATACTTACGAAACTTTTACTATAATACTCCACTTGAAAAAAATATCATACTAACATAATATCTAATGGTATCAAGGTTGTACACTTACCGGGTCTCATAATAATAATGTATTAAACCCTCTATAACCTCTTAATAGACATAATCCCTTCGAACTCATGTGGATTTACTACGGTACATCCTAATGCTAAGGTAGGGGAGGTAACACTAAATCAATCCAAACTTTAGTATTAGCTTCACAATGATGTTATGAACACTAATCCTAACTACCCATTCGATTTCAAACAAGGATTTTTATCTTTTGATTCAAACCTCAAACCTTCAATGCTTAACAATGGTGGATCCTGTTTTTTTGACCACTCAGATCCCTCCGGGCCAGTCTGTTTCTTCAATTTTTATGCTCCTGCAGCAGTATAAATGATTTTCCAATCTCCAGATTCGCAACAAATTTAAAAAAAAATTTAAAACTATCTCCAACTTTCTAAATCCGAAAATTTTCGACAAAGAACAACTCAAATCCAAATCACAACCACAAATACTTCTTAGATTCAAGTAACATTTCAGAATCAGAAACCAAAAGTCGATCAAGTCTCTGAACAACAATAAATCCCACTACAGATTTGGCCAAGAGCAAAGGAACATTTTTTTGAATTTTATAATTTTTTGTTTGGATTAAAAAAATAGTGGAAATAGGGAAGAATTGATGGAGAAATTCTTAGCCTAGGCTCTGATACCAAGATGATAGGAACGCAGAAGTAAAATAATAAGAACACATATAAAATGATAAAAAGATAGAGATTTAGTAGAGAACCAACTAAGGAAATTGAAAGAACATTTAAAATAAATAAATACCTAATAAATTTAAGACTTAATTGAACCAAAAATATAGGAACAACCCTCAAGGGAAAGCAATCTCGTTGCAAGTGCACCTTAATAAGTAACCAGCCAACATAGGAATTCATCCTAAATACTCTCAATGAGTTTTCATTCACAATATCAAAATAAGCTAACCCTAAAATGAGAGCCTTAAGGGCTATTTATACTAGGGAGCTAAATATTACAAATATAGCCACCAAATGTAGTATAGTCTTTAATTGTTCGCCAAAATTATATATGTAGCCATCCTATTATGAAAGTAGCCTCCAACGCTCGATGGCTATCTAGATTGTATCAAGAAAGGTTGGCGCTCTCTATAATAAGAGCCTCTAGGAAACTAAAATTGTACTTCCGATGTCACCTCATATGTGTTGTAACAACTTATCCACTCTGAAATATTACTCATAAACCTGAGCTTTCAGGACGGTTGGCCAAATGGGTCATAGAAATCAATGGGTATGATATTGAAAATCGACCCTGAACAACCATTAAGTCTCAAATTCTGGCAGTCTTCGTGGCTGACTTCACACCGGTCCTAGTACCGGAAGTCGAAAGAGAACTGTTGGTTAACTCGGGGTATGTCCTCGGGAACCTGGACCCTCTTTAGGGACGATGCTTCGAATGCAAAAGGTTCCAGACTCTGCATCGTACTAAAGCCACCCACAAGCAACATTATAGGCAATCTATTAGGACTGTGAAATTTACTAACAAAGAGGTCGAATATGAGGCCATGATTGAAGATCTCGAAGTAGCCAAAGGCTTGCGAGCGGAGGTTATTGAAGCCAAATGCAACTCCCTCCGCATGGTGAATCAGGTTAACGGAACCTTCGATGTTAGGGAAGAATGAATGCAAAGATACCTAGATAAGTTACAAGTAACTTTGCACCGATTTAAGGAGTGGACTTTGCAACATGTTCCTCGAGATCAGAATGGAGAGGTTGATGCCTTCACAAACTTAGGGTCATCGGTCGAGGACAACGAGCTCAATACGGGGGCTATCGTGCAACTCATAAGGTCAGTAGGCGAAGAAAACCACGCAGAGATAAACTCCACAAGCTTGACCTGAGATTGGAGAAATAAATACATAGGGTATTTGAAGACCTAAAAGCTTCCCTCAGATCTAAAAGAATCGAGGGCCCTGCACACGAAGGCATCACGATTCACCTTGCGAAGATGGAACCTTGTTCAGAAGAATGATTGATGGTCCACTAGCGATATGTCTGGGACCGGGAGATACCGAGTATATTCTGAGGGAAGTTCATGAGGGCACTTGCAGAAATCATTCCAATGCCGAATCATTGGTTCAAAAGGTAATCAGAGCTGGCTATTACTGGATCGACATGGAAAAAGATGCGAAAGAGTTTGGTAAAAAATGTGACAAATTACAAAGACATGCACCGATGGTTCACCTACCCGGGGAAAGAATCCATTCGGTCTTGTCACCATGGACATTCATGAAGTGGGGAATGGACATCTTTGACCCTCTTCCATGGGCACCAGGTAAAGCTCAATTTATTTTATTTATAACTGACTATTTTTCTAAATGGGTTGAAGCACATGCCATCGAGAAAGTTAGGGAGAAGGAAGTCATTGAATTCAATTGGGATCACATCATATGTCGATTCCGGATGCTATCCAAACTTATGTGTGATAACGAGAAACAGTTCATCGGCAGCAAAGAAACCAAATTTCTCGAAGATCATAAAATCAAAAGAATCCTATCAGTACCTTATCATCCTAGCGGGAACAGGAAAGCCGAATAGACGAACAAAGCCATCGTCCAAAATCATAATAAGAGACTAACCGACGCCAAAGAAAAGTGGATAGAAATTCTGCCCGAAGTTCTTTGGGCATACCGCACAAGCTCGAAATCTATTACCGGGGCTACCCTGTTCTCATTGGTTTATGGAGCCGAAGCTCTAATATCGATCGAAGTTTGAGAGCGGAGTATCAGGTTCCGATATGCAACAAAGGAATCAAATGACGAGGCCATAAATATGAGCCTAGAACTATTGGATGAAAGGAGTGAAGTCGCGCTCATCCGATTGGCCGCCCAAAAATAACGGATCGAGAGATATTATAGGCGAAGAGCCAACCTTCAATATCTTAACGTCAGGAACTTTTTGCTAAGTAAAGTTACCCTCAACACCCGAAATCCAAATGAAGAGAAATTGGGTCAAAATTGGGAAGGACTATTCCAGATTCTTGAGGTCACCGAAAAAGGGTCCTACAAGCTCGGAACGATGAAAGGAGAACAAATATCGAGAAATTGAAATATATCTCACCTAAAACAGTATTACTGCTAAGGTATGACCCATTTCCATTTCATTTTTATTTCGGACTAACACTTGCAGGTGATCAATGAGAAACGATAATGGATTTTTGAGTGAACGACACGAAGTATTTAGGTCTGAAAGCATGTGTTGCACTCTTTTTTCCTTAGATAGGTTTTTCCCAAATGGGTTTTTCGGCGAGGTTTTTATTTAGTCAACAATGAATCATGATAACTTAGAATCACGTCCAATTATGAATCCACACCAAAGATCAATTCAACAATATTCGAGGTTCCTTTGCAATCAACCTCGAATACGGGGGACTACCCTCGGATATGCATTATCTTAGAATATCAACTCTAGCGAGGAAACTACTCATAAAGGAAGGGTCTCGATAGATAGGATTTAGTGTAAGGGCCAAATGGTAACAACAAACCGTGCCCATGTAGATTGCTCGAGCCCTGGCATAAAACATGTACACATGTATGACTGTTTTGACCAAGAATAAAGAGAAGTAATTTCCTTGCAATCATCTTATGTTTTAAAATTTTTCCTCCTTACATCCCCTTAAACAGCTTCGTACTTCCAAAAGTAACGAGACCAAGTCATCGGGCCCATGGGCAATACATAACTGGAATGCGAACCACCACTCCCTCACTCAGGGATTGCCGTCCAACTCAAATAGCCCAAGTCATCGGGCCTCGGGGGAAAAAGACTTATTAGGAAACTCACTGATTTCTAAAGACCACAACCACCCCACTCGGGTACTATTATCTCGGGCAAGCCCGGCTAACTCGGGAAAATAAGCCCAATGGGCAATTCCCGAACAAAAAGTCTACAACCAATTCAACATGACTCGGAGACGTCCCAAACTCGTTACAAAAATAGGCCTTTGAAAAAGAAAAAAAAATTTCACAACCGGTTCTAAAGGCTGCCCTCAGCAAAGTCATAAATTTAATATATTTTCGGGAAATTTTTTTGGTAAAATCGAACACCAAAAACGCCTTAACCTAGAAAGGCAATAAAGGTAAGGTTTGTTCGAACCCTCGAACATAACCTTATTTTTTCATGCTAAGGAATTTCGACCTTTGTGAATACAAGTAATAAAGCAAAGGAAAAATTTGAGAGCCGAAAGGCGGAAAAAAAAAATATATATATATATATATATATAATAATTTTTTACAAAGGCCAGATCGGCCTAATACAAAAATTTACAATGGCTAAAATTGCCTCAAAAAGATGCAAAAGAAAGAAAAAAATATAAAGGCCTAAATGGCCTGGTCTTTATCGGAGGTAGCATCTCCATCATCGGGATTTTCACCGTCTTAAGACTTACTTAAGCTCTCAGAGTCTTTCTCAGGAAAGGCCAGCTTCCGGGCACTGGCTTCCTCTTCTTTGTCATTCTCGATTTCGAACATAATATCAAAGCCCTAAGAATGAACTCCCATGAGGGTTTCCCTTCGAGCTTGTCATTTTGCATGATCCACCGTGCTCTTGGCCTTCGCCTGGATAGCCTCGACATCGACCTTAAATTGGGCCACTTTAGCATCAGCTTTGGTGTTGGTCATGACCACCTCAGATCTGGCCACTTCGAGTTCATTGGCGAAGTTTTCCTTATCAGAAATAGCCAAGTCCAATTGAGATTGAAGCTCCTTTATTTTCTCGACTTGCAGCGAGGCCTTCTTTTTTGCAGCTTGGAGTTGAGTCTTAGCAGATTCCAGTTGTGGTTGGACGGTTTCCATTTTCGAGGCTAAGATGTCCATATTCTTCTTGAATTATTCAGCCTAGGCTTGTATCTCATCTACATGTTTTTTGAGCTTCCCGATCTGTTCGAGCCTATGCCGGACCTGCAGGATCGGATCATTAGTTACTATCTCCAATTCATCTTCACTATTGTGAAGCACTAGAAATACCTGCTCGGCCATCTCGACATGTTCACTCTGAGCCATTTCTAAATCTTCCCGAAGCTTATAACTCAGAAGCTTGTAAGTATCCCCCTTCTGAGTAAGTGTTCGGACCTCAGCCTCGTGCTCCTCCCAGATTCGGAAGAAAGCCTCATGATGCAACACTGTCCTACAAGCACGAAGAAAGATGTTAGAATTATTTACAACTTCAAGTTTAAAATAAATAATGAAGTGACCTTTGAACTTCCCGGTTCAGAGCATGTTGGGCCTCGTTAAATATGTAAGGCGCCTCCACCGCATTCATCACGGCCTGATATTCCTCAATCGCCAAGCATCTGAGGTAGCTAGCAACCCCCATGGGGACAGAAACGACTCGGGCATCCTCTGTGATAGAAAAAAGTTATCGACCGCCTTCGGTCGGGGTTAGCACTTAGGGCCGAGAAATGACCTACCAGTTTTGGGCTCGATGGAGACCTAGTAGCACCTGATGATGGTACCTTATTTGGCACCGGCAAGTCACCAAGTCTGGAAACATCTTTCGAAGAGGTAGACTCAAATCCGTCTAAGAAGTCGTGGATGTGTGCCACCACCTAAGGACCCTCGTAAGAACGACTTTCTAATATGCCTGACTCGTGAATCTTGGCGTCCGAAATTTGAGTGCAGTGGTAAATGTCGATCACTCGAGATCGTCCCTCGGGAAATCTTTTGCAGCTCGAGAAGTGTCGTCGGTCTCTTTCTCGACCCTCTCAGGGAGTTCTGCCACTGCCTCTTCTACGACCTCCAAGGTTCGAGGTATCTCGGAGTCGCGTCTTACTCGTGCCACTAGCTCAGATTTTTCTTCTTCTTCTTAATCGGACTCGTACCTCAACTGATTGAGTGATTCCGATGAGAGTTATCAGACCCCGACTTTTTTGGGCTTGTGCGCCAGCCTCTTCCTCGGTCTCTTTTTCTTCTTCTCGGAGTCGGAGGGAATTGGGGATTTTCTTATCCCCTTCTCTTTGACCTTTTTTGGAGTAGGGGGATCAACACATGTATCATCATCAGTTGATGAAGGCCTCATCTGGAAGTCCTTTGATAAGCATGCGAAACAAAAGCATAATAAATAAGGGATTGAGGACAAAAACAAGCTATATCAGATGTATTAGGGAAAAACTCTTACCATAATTGCGGGTCTCCCATCGACCCTTTGATAGTTCCATCCAAGCTTGCTCGGAGTACGACCTCTATAACACAAGGTCCTTGACCCATTCCTTATGTTCCAGAATTGGGTCCGACATTTGGGCCATAGTTGCGACACCAAAAAACATCAATGAAGAAAGAAATAAGAAGAAAAACAATGATATTAAACCTTCAAAGATGTTTACCTCGAAAATGGTTCTAACAATTATACTTGATTTCTGGTTCTAAAAATATGTGATTTATTTCAATACTAGTAGATAATCTTGAAATATTAAGTGAAAGTAATGAGAATATGACAACCAAACCAATTTTGCTAAAGGAGTGGGGGCCTCGAGCTTGACGGTTTTAGGGCCTCGAGGCTAGCTTAGTGACAATAAAGTATGAACAATAAATTAAGAACAATAAAGTTGAAAAATAAACTTGAGCACAACAAACGAGAAAAGTAGAGTATAATATTCTATTGCAGTCAATAAATCTCTCTACAAAATGATTGGCGTCCCCTTTATATAGGAGGGGAAAACCCTAATATGGTACATGTCTAATTATGACAAAGAATACTATTGGTACAACTGTATAACAGCCTAGTACGGATTTGTACTATCCCTTGCAGACCTTATCATTCCTAACCACGTGTCCTTGGGAATTTTTTGCTTTTTCTTCACTGCCACCTACTTGGTACTGCCTCGAGGTAGGTTGTGATGGATCCTTGGCGTACCTTCTCAAAGTGTATGTTTTGGGATCGATACAAACTTTACTTTGAACCCTTCGAGCTCAGGCTTGGCGCACCATAGACCTAAAATCAGACACCTCCGGTTTCGGCCGTATACAGATAGTCCCCGCATTTCTTAGAATGAAATGACAAGAAACGATTTTGAATTATCGACCCTTCGATGCTCTTTATGATGACATCACTCCTATGACGTAAGTGCTAAAATGACTGAAACACCTCGTCGGTTCTCTTCCCCAAAAGCTATAATTGGTTGTCAGGGGTGGTCGGCCATCAATGTTAATGAACAGTCTTCGTTTTTATCTTATATATGTACTTTCTTCCCTTTCCTCATTAAGAACTTTATCATTATGCAGCAACCATTTTCTTCTATTACTTCCCTTTCGCCACCAGTTCTTCCAGCGTATTAATTCAAAGTTGTGTAGGTGTTTTCATCTTATCCTTCCTCTTCTTAAAGAAACTATGACTAAAATATCCAAATCCATTCCTAAGAAAGAAGGAACCTCCATTTCTATTTCCCGTCTGGACGGTGGCAAACCACTGGCGTTCGATGATCATATTTCGAGCAGCTTTTCCTTGAAGAAGGACTTTACCACAGAAAAACCCCCCGATGTCCCTGGCCGTCGAGAATACGCCTTGAGATATAAGATCTATCGAGGAGAGACACCTCGAAGCTGTGAGGAGAGAGTACAGATAGGGGGAAGATGTCGTTCTGCAAATACCCTCCCGTGAAGAGGATGTTATGACCTACGTAGAGGGGTTTTTGACTGTGTATACATATCTCTTTACATTAGGCCCCTCGATCCACACGTGCTCAAGTTTTTCCAAAGGTACCAAGTTACCCTGACCCAGATCCATTCGTCCTTCTGGCGGATTATGCTACTGATGAGATTTTTTGCCGAAAAGCCTGGGATCGAGTTCACCCTCAGCCACCTCATTAGATTGTATCAACCTTAGCACTTTCGAGGTCTAATCAAGCTTCAACGTCGGTCCACCAAATGCTTCTTTACTAGTAATGACAAGGACAGGGATCGAGGCTAGATGAGCGGAGTCATTCGAGTGAGGACCATCGACGTCATCCCCTCGGAGATCCTACCATTCTCAGAGAAATGGAACTTCACACGTGAGTAGAATGTTGTGCTTTATTTATCTTTCATTAATTTTGCTAAACTTCGTATAATTGTTCTTTTTCTCTTCTCTCAGCGGTCTCGTGGATGCCTAACGTAGTCCTCGATCTCGCGGACTGGGTTTGCATATTGGCAGCTACTTTGACATATGAGAGACGCAAATGGCGTGATTTGTTGAAGGGAAAATGGGTGGCGAAGCACCATGGTACGTGTTGTATTACTTCTTCCTTAGTGAAAATACCTTTCATCATATGATCTAACTTCTTTGGTCGCAGGTATTGGTGATTTTTCCGAGATAAGGCCGCCCCTGTCTGGGGAGGAAGAAGAACCCTCGTCTTTGAAGCCAGAGAAAGACAATAAGAGAAAAATATCCTCGAAGAGCGAGGATGCTCAAAGCAAAACGGAGCCTGCTCGGAGGCACAAGAAGAATATGGTCATCAACGAGGATTTTGACCTTGCATGTCAGTCCGTGGGCGATGATGACGACGAGTTAGAGGGTTCGACATTGGTGACTCGAACCAGAAAGCCTTCCAAGGCTGTTAAACCTGCCGGAAATGAGGTCCCTAACTTTGAGGGAGGAAATCCAAAAGAAAGAAGGGACGAAGGCCCTTCATCGCCTGACTTGGCAGCTGCCTCTCAGACATCGAGAAATACCCTGAAGGGAGTAGGCTTCGACATACCTCAGCCCAATCAGAGCACCTCGGGTGATTTCCCCGAGGCCTTGATAGCGGTCCACTCACCATCATTTCCATCTTTCTCCGAAAATACTATAAGGGATGCTCGAGACCTGAAGACTCCCGAATTAGGCGGAGTCCCGAGTGAAAATGACTCTTTCCAGGGTTGCTTTACTGGGGTCGATGAGGCCGAACCAGCGGATGCAAACTTGATCTTCGAGGAGGCTCAACGACTTTGCTCAATTGTAAGTATCTAATAGCTCCACAACCTTTCTAATTCCATGATTTCCTTTTTGATCTATTCAAACTTTCCTTTCTACAGGCCTTTGACAAGTTTAAGATTGAGCTGTCCCGTTGTGAGGCCGAGTTGTGTAAGTCCTCGAATGAGGAGACGTCCTTCAAGATTTTATGTGACAAGAAAGAAAGAGAGTCGAGACATCTTCGATTTGAATTTGACAGAGCTCGTATGTATGAGGACAAGCTGGAGAAGCAGGTAACCTTTGTTTTGAAAAAATACAGGTTCCTTCTTCCGTCTTCAGAGGCTAACACTTCAATGACTCAGTTACAACAGAAGGTAGAGAAGCTGGAACGTCTTCGGGGCGGTTGCCAAAGTCAACTCCGAATGCAATGAATGGAAAGCACAGATGGACGTCCTCGTAGCGGTCAAAAAAGATGCATTGGCAAAAGTGTTCGCTCTCGAAATGCAACTTCATAACGCTCGAGAGAGAAATTCAGTTCAGGCGGGCAAGATAACCAAACCTGGGGCTGGTCTTGGGAAAGCGAAGGCTGAGGTCGTGGAAGCCCGAGCCGAAGCCAAAGGGATACAAGCCAATGCCGACAAGATAGTAGACATTTATTTAAAAGATGATACTGATGCTCAAATGAAGTTGAGGGAGGCCTCTGACCGAGACAAGAGAAGCAAAGACTATGTCGGTGCAGATCCCGGAGGGAAACTCTCGAGGAGATCCATGCCTAGGGCTTCGATCTCTCCTAGGAGATAGAGCAGGCCAGGGTAGACGAGATTGGTGCCATGTTCCTCCTTTCTTTCGATGATGAAACCGATGCTGAAGATGATGAATAATAGGCTGACGAGGAGGTTGGTCCCGAGGGGGTTGATGGAGACAAAATCCACAAAGGGGGAAAGACAAAGTCACTGACGGTAGACTAGGTCTTCTTTGATTTTTGTAAAGGGCTCCATACGGGAGTATTGTAAATGTAATTTTGTACCATTATCTCGATATAAAGAAATCTTTGTTCTGTCTCTGAGTTAATTTCCCTCTTGACTTTGCTTTTAAAATTTGATGTTTGTCGACGATCAGTCCGATGTGTTGGACTTAGGATATAAAACACTCGGGTTTTGTGTTCGATCAACGATCGGTAATAGGTGATCACTTAGGGTCCGATCCTCGAGCTTATATTTAGCTCGGGACTTTCGGGTTCGGCCCTTAGGCTTTAAGGCATCAACCCTTAGGCTCTTTTCAATTTGGCCCTTAGGCTATTTTAAATTCGTCCCTTAGGATCTTTTTAATTTGGCCCTTAGGCTCTTACATATCGGCCTTTAGGCACTTATTATTTGGTCGATTAGACCTCTAAAATGGCTACAATTTCCCTCATTATGGCTGAAGAATTTTAAAAATTTATTTATGCCTTGGGTTGTTTTTATATTCGTCTGACTTTTCGACGGTTCGATTGATAGGAACCTCGACTACAATCCGATGTGCGATGATAATTGAGTACCTTGTGAGGTTCTCTCGAAGGATAATTTTCTCGAAGCCTTTACATTGTTCGGAGCTGATACTATGGAAGCCCCTTTGCTTATGCCGAGGGTAGCCTGATTTAACCGGGGTTTTTTAAGTATTTGAAGGCCTTTAGTTTTATGGAGGAGGTCGGACGTCTCCGAGCCGCATTATTTCGGCCGTAGCCTTTTCATATGACCGTAGTCTTTATATTTGGCGTAGCCATTAGTCCCAGGGTGAGATGACCTCGGCCTTAATATTGAGGGTATGCCTTTTTAGGGGTCTTACAAGTTCGGATATATAGCCTTGGCCTTAATATCAGGGGTATGCCTTTTTATGGTCTTATAAGTTTGAGTATGCCTCGTTGAGGTCTTATAAGTTTGATGTTTCATCATTGAGATCTTATGATTCGATATTGCCTCATTGAGGTCTTATGAGTTCGAATCCTTTGATGACTCGATAAGTTGATTGTCGATGACAGTCCCCGAGTTTTCGGGAGTATTTGGCCCATGAGCCGTTTCATGTGAAAACAGTAAACTTCTTTGAAGTACAAAGCTTTTTTGATAAATAAGAAAGCTTCTTCGAATAATGCATACATGTTTTTGTCCTCGGGGGCTCGACTGTTCTACATGGACATGGTTCATTTGACCGTTTGGTCCATTACAACATTCTCCTATCGAGGCCCTCTTTGGCATAACGTGTTTTCTTCAAAAAGGTAACCTCCGAGGGTGATACCCCCCAGTATTCGAGGTTGATTGAAAACTAATCCTTGAATACTTGTTGAGTTTTCCTTAGGTAGCATATAGATGTTACCTCGTTAAAAACCTTGCCGGTAAAACCCATTTGAGATAAAACCCGATCTAAGGGAAAAAGAGTACAACTCATGCTTTAAAACCCAAGGTCTTCTAGCTGTAGGGTGCTTCGATTCCTTTCAATCGAACACCTGTAACAAGTTAGTATGAAATATAAACGAAAAGGGAGAAGGTTACACCTTAGCAATAATAGCGTTTGAGCATCGATGTGTTCCAATTGCTTGGCAATTGTTCGCCTTCCATGGTGCTAAGTTTGGAGGACCCTTTGCCTACTACTCCGAGGACGCGATACAGTCCTTCCCAGCTAGGGCCTAGCTTCCCTTCATTTGTGTTTTGAGTGTTGAGGGTGACTTTCCTTAGAACTAAGTCCCCGACTCCGAAGTAGCAGAGGTTCGTTCTTCTGTTGTAGTACCTTTGCTTTTCGTCAAGTTGATCGAGGGCGGTATTCATGGCCTTGCTGTTTGAGTCCCCGGTGGCATGCTGGAATCTAATGCTCAGTTCCCTTACTTCGACTAGTATCAATGTCCTCGGACCCATATACCAAAGAGAATGGGTTCTCCCCTTTGCTCGACTTCGAAGTTGTTTGATATGCCCATAGTACTTGGGGCAGCACTTCTCTCCACTTCCCCTTCCCATTCTCTAACTTTTTCTTTAAGTTTTGAATGATAGTTTTGTTTGTGGACTCGACTTGGCCATTTTCACTTGGGTGGTAAGGCATCGAGAGAATCCTTTTGATTTTATGATCCTCGAGGAATTTCATCACCTTGCTGCGGATGAACTGCTTCCCATTATCACATGCAATCTCGGAGGGGATCCCGAATCGGCATATGATGTGGTCCAATATAAAGTCGACAATTTCTTTTTCTCTTATCTTCTCAAAGGCCTGCGCTTTTACCCACTTCGAGAAGTAGTCAGTCATAAACAAGATAAAATCTAGCTTTACCTGGTGTCATTAGTAGGGGCCCGATGATGTCCATCCCCCATTTCATGAATGTCCATGGGGGATAGGACTGAGTGTAGTTGTTCACCGGGTTGATGTATCATCAGAGAGAATATTTGGAATTTGTTACATCTTTGAACGAACTCTTTGGAGTCCTTTTCCATGCTATCCCAGTAGTACCCCGCTCTGATTACCTTTTGAACTAAAGAATCAGCACCTGAGTGGTTTCCACAAGTGCCATCGTGGATTTCTCGTAGCACATAATCGGTTTCCCCCGTTCCCAAGCACACTACTACTGGTACGTCGAAGATCCTTCTGTACAGTGTTCCATTCTCGTCAAGTGAAAATCGGGCTACTTTGGCTCGAATGGCCCTCGATTCGTTTGGGTTCGTGGGGAGCTTCCCATGTTTCAAGTAGTCGATGTACTTCTTTCTCCAATCCCATGTCAGACTTGTTGTGTTGATTTTTGCATGGCCTTCTTTGATCACCGACTTTGATAGTTGTACAACACTCCTCGGGATTATGCCATCTTCTTCAACCGAGGATCCTAAGTTGGTGAGTGCATCAGCCTCACTATTCTATTCTCGAGGTGTGTGGACCAGGGTCCACACTTTGAAGCAATGCAATGTCACTTGAAGCTTGTCTAGGTATCTTTGCATCCTGCCTTCTCGAACTTCGAAGCTTCCATTTACTTGGTTAACTACCAAAAGAGATTCACATTTTGCCTCGATGACCTTTGCTCCTAGGCCCTTGGCTAGTTCAAGACCTGCAATCATGGACTCATACTCGGCCTCATTGTTAGTCAACTTTGAAGTTTTTATGGATTGACTAATTATGCCGCTCGTAGGCGATTTTAGAACTATACCGAGCCCAGACCCTTTCACATTCGTGGCACCGTCAGTGAAGAGGGTCCATACCCCCGATGATGTGCCTGTTTTTAATAAGAGTTCTTTTTCTACTTTGGGCATGAGGGTAGGCGAAAAATCAGCCACGAAGTCTGCGAAAATTTGTGACTTGATAGTCGTTCGAGGTCGATATTCGATATCGTACCCTTCAAGTTTGATGGCTCATTTGGCTAATCGGCCCGATAATTCAGGCTTATGCAAGATGTTACGAAGTGGATATGTAGTTAACACACATATAGGATGACACTGAAAGTATGGTTTCAACTTTCTAGATGCACTAACTACTACAAGAGCTAATTTTTCTAAGTGTGGATACCTGGTTTCAGCATCTCGCAGGTCCGACTTATGTAATAAATAGGGAATTGTGTACCTTGTTCTTCTTGAACCAACACACCACTTACCGCAACTTCGGACACGGCCAAATACAAGTATAATGTTTCATACTCCTTCGGGGTATGAAGCAAAGGTGGGCTCGAGAGATACGGTTTTAATTCTTCTAAGGTATGTTGACATCCCGGAGTCCACTCGAAGTTATTTTTCTTCTTGAGAAGGGAGAAAAAGTGATGACTCTGATCTGATCACCTCGAGATGAATCGGCCTAGGGCTGCTATCTGCCGGGTCAGCCGCTGTACTACTTTCACATTGTTTACCACAATGATCTTCTCTATGGCTTTGATTTTGTCGGGTTTGATATCGATCCCCCTGTTTGACACCATGAAGCCCTAAAATTTGCCCGAGGCGACTCCAAAAGTGCATTTCTCGGGGTTGAGCTTCGTGTTGTACCTTCTTAGGATATCGAACGTTGCCTGAAAATGAGTCAAATGGTCATTTGCGAGCAGGGACTTAACTAACATTTCATCAATGTAAATTTCCATAGACTTTCCTATTTGATTTCGAATATCTTATTAACTAGGCGCTGGTATGTAGCTCCTGCATTTTTTAGCCCGAAAGGCATTACATTATAGCAATATTTACCATAATTCGTGATAAACAAAGTCTTTTCCCGGTCCTCGGGGTTCATTTGAATTTGATTATACGCGAAGTAGGCGTCGAGAAAAGTAAGGGTCTCGTGGGCAGCCGTAGCATCGATTAGACAGTCGATGTTTCGCAGTGGGAAAGAATCATTAGTGCATGCTTGTTCCAATCTTTGTAATCTACACACATTCTAAGTTTATTTCTCTTTTTAGGGACTACTACCACGTTAGCTAGCCATTCGGGGTATTTTACCTCCCTAATGGATCCTATTTTAAATAGCTTAGTTACCTCATCTTTGATGAATGTATGCTTTACCTCGGATTGAGGCCTCCTTTTTTTCTTCACCGACTTGAACCTGGGATCGACACTAAATCGATGGGTGGTTACCTCCGGTGGGATCCCTGTCATATATTTCGCTCTGGAAGATGTTCGATCAATACTGCTTGCTCGAGTTTTTCGGTAGTGGACTTCATTGTATCTGATTCCTCAAGGGAACCGAAGGCTCAGGGGGTGAGGAAGCCTTCTTCTCCATCCTCAACCACCTGTTCATCGATCACCTATCCCTTGGGCTCAATCGAGGGTATGTGTTGTGATTGCTATTTAGCTACCTATTTTCCTTTTAATTTCTCCGAGGTATATAGAGCCGATACTAGTGCTAAGTCATGCACTGCGAACATCTCTTTGGCTGCATGCTGCTATCCATACACCATTTTCACGCCATCTTTTGTTGGAAACTTCATCATTTGATGTAGGGTTGATAATACTGCTCTCATGCTATGTATCCATGGCCTTTCGAGCAACGCATTGTACCTCATGTCATATTCGATGACATGAAATTTGGTGGCTTGTATGGTCCCAACCACGTTGACTGGGAGGATGATTTCCCCCTTCTCATTTCACTCACCATGTTGAACCCATTCAGGAATCGAGAGGCGGGTATGATTTGGTTGAGCAACCCGAGCTGATCAACGACCCTCGACCTGATTATATTGGCCGAACTGCCTGGATCCATGAGCACACGTTTAACATGAACTTTATTTAAGAGGAAAGAAATTGCCAGTGCATCATTATGAGGCTGAGATAAGGCCTCGATGTCTTCTTTGCTGAATGTGAGGGTATCCTCGGGAATGTAGTCCCGAGATCGCTTCTCCCTTGTGATGGATACTTTTGTTCGTTTGAATATGGGGCCCTGTGGGACATTGATGCCTCCGATGATCATATGAATGACATGTTGCGACTTCTCTTTCTCATTCTTCCTATTTGTAGCTCTTTCTCGAAAATGGTTCTTGGCGCGGTCGCTGAGGAACTCTCGAACGTGCCATTCGTTGAACAAATGGGCTACCTCCTCTTGAAGCTGTCTGCAATCCTTGGTCCTATGACCATGAGTGCCAGTGTATTTTCACATTAAGTTGGGGTTCCTCTGGGAAGGATCTGATTGTATGGGCTTGGGCCACCTAGTATCTCTGATCTTGCCTATGTCTGATACGATGTCTGAGCCATCGATATTGAAATTGTACTCTGACAATCGGGGTGCCTCCAACGACCCCATATGCCTTTTGAACCAGTTTTTGCTCATGAGTCCCCGAGAACTTTGGCCTCGATCTTCCCTTCGATTATTTCGAGGTATATTACGCCTCGAAGCGCTTCTTCGGTCATCGACATAGGGTTGGTATCTTTCCTTGTTCGGTCTCAGCTCCCTTTCTGTGTTCCTTCATTCTTTTGCTAATATCCTGCTTGGATATACTGAGCCCGAGGGGGATCCCAATTGGTCGTCCTCGAACCTGATTTTTGATTGATACCTGTTGTGCATATCCGCCCAAGTTACGGCGGGATACTCGATCAAATTTTTCTTCAGCTGCTTCGAAGCTATTGAGCTTCATTCATTCAAGCCCTGAGTGAAGGCTTGCACTGCCCAGTCATCGAAGACCGGTGGTAAATCCATTCGCTCCATCTGGAAATGAGATACAAATTTATTTAGCATCTCGTTCTCTCGTTGTTTTATTTTGAACACATCAAACTACCTTGTAGCAACTTTTATGGCACCAACATGTTCCTTTACAAATGAGTCTGCCAACATGGCAAACGAATCTATCGAATTCGGGGGTAGGTTATAATATCACATCATGGCCCACTTGGATAAAGTTTCTCCAAATTTCTTCAACAGGACAGACTCGATCTCGTCGTCCTTTAAATCATTTCCTTTTATACCACAAGTATATGTGGTTATATGCTCATTGGGATCTGTGGTCCCGTTGTATTTTGGGATGTTGGGCATCCTGAATTTCTTCAGAATGGGCTTCGGAGCCGCACTTGGTGGAAATGGCTTCTGCACGAACTTCTTCGAATCCACTCCCTTCGAAATCGGGGGTGTTCCCAGGATTTGGTCGAATCTCGAGTTGTAGGTTTCTAATTTCTTGTCGTTATCCTCTATCTTTTTTTCTCCTGACTAGACCCTTTTAGTGAGTTCCTCGAGCATCCTCATGATGGCGGGGTCAATTCCTGACCCATTATTGCTCGATCTTTCTGGTGTTGGCTCAACTCAGGGAGCTATTTCCTGTCCTGCTGTGCTCGAAGTCTTTTCCTGACTCTGCAATTGAGCGATAGCAATTTGTTTTGCTTGCAACATTTCAAAATTAATTTTAGACTAACTTCTGTTTCTTCTCGAGCTTGTGTCCCTTGTGCGTCAAGTTGGTCCCCTCCGCGTACACTTCCTTCAATATTAGTACCCAAATCGACGTAAAAAGTAATATGTGAACCAACATCGACAAGGTTTGGTGCTGGTGCTACCCCAGGGTTTAGCGGTGGCACGCTGACCCTTGGAGCCGTTGCACTATTTTCTCCATGGAAACTAAGACCGTCGTTTACAGATGCGTTTGCTGAGTTAGACATATTTTAACTTGAAATGAAAGAATCTTTGGACAAGAAAAAGTGTGAAGAATAATTTGTGTTATCAGAAAACTAGCACTAAAATAACCAATATTATCTTTAGCCCCACGGTGGGCGCCAAATTGTTTACCTCGAAAATGGTTCTAACAATTATACTTAATTTGTGGTTATAAAAATATGTGATTTATTTCAATACTAGTAGATAAACTAGAAATATTAAGCGTAAGTAAGGAGAATATGACAACCAAACCAGTTTTGCTAAAGGAGCGGGGGCCTCGATCTTGATGGTTTTAGGGCCTCGAGGCTAGCTTAGTGACAATAAAGTATGACCAATAAATGAAGAACAATAAAGTTGAAGAATAAACTTGAGCACAATAAATGAGAAAAGTAGAGTAGAATATTCTAAAACAGTCAATGAATCTCTCTACAAAACGATTGGGGTCCCCTTTACATAGGAGGAGAAAATCCTAATATGGTATATGTCTAGTTATGACAAAGAATATTATTGGTACAACTGTATAACGGCCTAGTACTGATTTGTACTATTCCTTGTAGACCTTATCAGTCCTAACCACGTGTCCTTGGGAATTTTTCACTTTTTCTTGACTGCCACCGATTTGGTACTGCCTCGAGGTAGGTTCTGACGGATCCTCGGCGTACCTTCTCGAAGTGTATGTTCTGGGATCGATACAAACTTTACTTTGAAACCTTCGAGGCGCACCATAGATCTAAAAATCGGACTCCTCCAGTCCAGTGCCTTGGTTACTGAACCGACGTGATGTTTCGGTATCCATTGGTCGCTTACGTCATAGCCCATCGAGGCGGGATTTGGAAGTTCATATCGTTTCTCGCTACCCTCTCTCTGAGAAACGAGGAGACTATCTGTATACAATAATACCGGGCCAACCCTTAGCATTATCTGATCGTGACTAGAATGTGATAAATTAAGGTTCGACCTTGAACCCATACCAAATCGAGATCCGAGGTACCACCATCAAAGATTGAGACCCCCGGACCGAACAAAATCGAGATCGAGGGAGATTTGCTGAGTCGGATAACAAAAAGACGGAATATATGCGATCGAGCGTAGATCACGACGGAGATCTCGACATATATTAAGGATAGGCCGATTGATTAGCCAACCATGAGATTTCTCACTGTATTTAGAATTGTATCAAGGGTTGGACTCCCCTACTATATAAAGGGGGTCTGATCATTAGTAAAACACAGCACATTTACGCAATACAAAACAATACACTACCCTTTTCTAATTTTCATTAAATTTCACTTGGTTCAACGGTGATAGAACTCGAAGTTCAAGGCTATTCGATTCGTTCGGTTTGTATTTATTTCTTTTACAGTCAATTTCAATATTGATATATATTTTCTCAATTTGTGCCAAGTTATATCACGTATCTTAAAATCACGTATAAATTTAATTGTTATTTATTTTTAGGGTAAACAAAGGCAACGAAGCACGTAACAGCTGATTATCTAGAACCAGTGAAACTTGTGCTTAGCCCACAATAGTTGTTGCATTCCATTCACATTCACATAATATCAGTCATTTCATCTCTATCAAAAGACTAATAAGCTGATTTCTTGATGGCTCTATCGGTTCCTGATATGATGTAAAATCCATATTGTCAAAATTAGGATTGTTTCAAATTTTAAGAATGAATTATTTATTTTTTTTCTACATTGTCCTTGGAGTAAATAATGTCAGGAGTGTTTATGTGATGAGATAGTAAATATTAAAATGGTCAATTTTATTTCTAATTACTGTTAAAAGGTAGATCTTTTAATCTGTGTGAAAACATCCAAAAAATCACTTATTGTGGACAGGAGGGAGCAGGAACAAAGACGATGGGAATTAATGTTAATATTATGACAATGAAAGTATCATTCACTGCATTTTATGCCTGCGCCACTCAATAAATTAAAGGTTCGACTTTATGAGTTTATTTCTTGAGTTGACCCATCTTAATTGTACTTTTGCAAAAGTCACAACTATTTTTCTTTCATATTGATTAAGTTGTGTAATTAAAGTTTTGATTTATGCACGTACTCGTTGACCGAGTAAAACATAACAGAATTCTGTTTCATGAATCTTGAGGGAATCATGAAAGAAAGTATGCATAATTTTAAATTACAAGTCTCGCATGCTTTAACCTTTAAAGCACATACCTTCCAACATGCATATAAATTACTAACAAAGACTTTTTAACAATCAATAAAAAATTTCGATGAATTGATTAACCAGCCTATTATAGAGAGTCCAATTCCAATTTCTTTTAACACATTTGGACTCTAATGCAACCTATAAAATATGATACAAAGGGAGACAAAATCACCTCTTAAAGATTGTTCAATCAATATAATTGTTTTGAGTTTCACTTAATACAATGTACCAATGAAACTCATACTATAGATCAGATAGCATATAATCAATGTTTTAACTAATCCTAATATGTTTGGCATGAAGTATAGATATATAAGTATGAAAATCACCAAATTTCCAAAAAACAATAAAATTTGGAACCTGTAATTTTGTATATTGAGTTCAACAATAAGGATATAGAGATTGAACCCACAATAAACTTAAATTCCGGATTTACATATATTCATAATAGTATACTCATCGTTTTGAAATTTTGGTTCTACCTCTGATCGGATACATGAACAATAGAACTCGCAACTTCCTAAATACACATGATACTCGGGAGTCGGGGCTAACCATCCAATGAAATTTTGCGATACAAGCTTCAATGTGCTGATTTCATTACTACCATCGCCCTGCAATCAACAATATCGGCATGCGTTACTTTATGGTAAAGCAATGAATTCTACTAATACAACTAACAAATAGCCTCCAAACAAAATAAATCAAATGTTTTTTATAAAGCTGAGTTTACGTGCATGTCATGTCAGAGACAAGGCATGACCATAGATGCACTTGCTCACAATATTTTTTCCGATCATCCAGAGATATTTTTAAAAATAAATTTATTTTAAAAATTTGGTCAAAAAGACTATAACTTGTGTAACTATAAATATCCAAGTATGCAACAAAATAAAGCTGTCAAAACAGGCCAGTCCAGCCCCAACCCAAGCCTCGTGGGCTTTTAAATTTGGTGGGTTTGGTCGGGTCGATCCGTCACATGATTGTGCCTTAAAATGGCCAGCCCAACTCAGCCCTAAGAGGGCCGCGGGCTAGGGTTGGCCAGCCCTTTATTTTTTTTTTAGAAAAAAAAATTTCTTTAAATCCTTAAATATTTTTTTTCTTGACATAGTCGATTAATCATGTAAACAACTTTTGTTTGCTTGGAGCGTATAAAAAGTTTGATATTTTTGGTCAGGTGTCATGACCCAAACCTAAAGAGGCGTGACCGGCACCCGATTCCATACTCGGCCCGAGCGTACCATTCTGTAACTATGAACTTTGGAGGGGTAACTTTCAACTTGGGCCGATGAGGCCATATTCTGAATCATCTGATAATAACGTCTACAACCAGCAATACCAAACTAAACATCTACATAGGACTGGTAAAGACACAATACCGATATATAAAATGTACAAGACTCGTCTACAAGACTCTATCCCTGTATGTGCGCTTATGCAACTCTTCTCTCCTTTTTCCTCAAGTTATTATCCAATCTCTAGGTCTCACTTTGTCAACATATACAGAACTATGACAAGTTGTCCTTCTAGGCATCTATAGGTGTACTGAAGTTCTTCATTTGGTACTTTGTCGAACTTACGACTATTGCTATAGCCTCAGTTATTTATCTATCCTTATGAATTTACTACATCTAGGTAGGTCATGCTATACTAACACTTACTTTAGTTTATTATCACCGAGGTTTTCAACCCAACTCCAGGTTACCCTCTTGCTGCTTATCCTGTATGTATAAATCCAAGTCCGTTAGTTCTTCCTCATTACTATTCATCTTAAGAATGCCGACCCAATTTCATCTCATACTTTCAAACTTTTATCTGCGTATTGTTACTCACCTAAATGTTGATCTATAATCTACCACTAATAACTTGAAACTTCTTACGTAATACATTGTTCTTAGGAACTCACGGCTTTCTATCACCATTCCGTGAGTTCTTACAATTGTAGAAAGACTTTTCATACATCTCCAGTAGAAAAATGGATGAAAAAGAGCAGTAAACTTACCTTATTTGTTGAATAACCCAACTCCTATTTTTGTTCTTCAAACTCAAGATTTTTCCTCCAACAAGAGCTCGAAAAAGAGAGAAATTGAATTAGGGGTTGTGTGCAATTTTTAGGAGGATATTTGCAGGGGTTTAGGTCTAGTTATTATGACCTCTTATCACTGTATTGTATGAATGAAATAAGCCTTTAAAATGTCTTTTTGGACGACCCGAAATGTCCCATTTTCGGACTCTCATTTAAGCAAGTAGGCGGCACACCTACTTGTCACCTAGCAGCTTGCGCAGTCTTGTAAAAACGCATATATCTCTCTACTCCGATATTGTATTGACAAACGGTTTAATGCGTTAGAAAATAAGCTCATAGATATTTAATTTTATGGTGGAACATCCCGTTACTTCAAGTGTATTGGGTGAAAATCGCATATATCTTTGCCAACTTTTGTTCCACAACTCGCTTGACTTCAAAACATAACACACGACTATCATAAGATAAAAATAACTCTTAACATAGACTCCTTATCATTTTGAGCACCCTAGTATCAACCCCAAAATTACATGTTATAATATTCCCAACTTGCCGACTTTCGACCAAACTTATTTTCTCCAATTCTTTAGCTTCTGAACTTTCGAATCTTCTTTGTACTTGTTGTTCATGAACCTCAATATTTGTAACCTCTATGGTAAAATGATTAATTTACTTTAGTAATTTCAATGATGATCACATTTCTGAATTTAATTCAATTGACTTATGACGTACTCTTACGTAGTACATGGGGTGTAACAGCTGGCCTCACGACATTTTGACGCAGCGAATGAATACAAGAAATTACATGTCGTAACAGTTTTTCTAATAAATGACAACAATCATGGTTTTCAGTATTGATAACAATTCTAATTAAGCTTTCTCCCTCCCACTTTTTCTCCCTCTTTTGTCCATTTGTTTTTTGTTAACCATAGAATACATTAACAGGTACGAAAGAGATATACTTCATGTGCAAGTCTTTCAAAGAGAAAAAGTTGTGATGTATGAAAAGTCGATCACTAAATTCTATAAATATTTTAGGGTATAGAATTATTACGTGATAAAAAGTTGAAATAGAATTATTACGTGATTCTACAATTATATCCCTAAATTCTATAAATATTTTAGGGGATAAAAGTCGATCAATGTTTCAAGGATATTTTTGTTATTCAACATTTAGCCTAAAATATGCGTACTTTTATAATAATAATAATAATAGTAATAATAATAATAATAATAATAATATAATAATAATAATAATAATAATAATGGTTTACCTCAAAATCGGATAACAACTGAATTTGTAAGTGGTTTTAAGGATATGCAGATTAACTTAACACAAAATGATAAATTAATTTGCAATTGAAATAAACAATGATAAAGTAAAATTAAAACCACACGAATTGAACAATTACAGTCTTGGGAGATTAGCCACCCTCGAATTAGATGCACTTCAATCGGTATCAAGACACAACTGAATAAAAAGCTTAAGGAGAAAAAATAATTTATTGCTTGGGATGCGAGTTACAATCTCTTAAACAAATTATCAAACCCCTCTTATATAGTGGGGAGTCCTACTTTTGGTACAATTTTATAAAAGGTAAAAATCCGTTGATTTGCTGATTGACAGTTCTTTATTGATAAGTGTTGAGATTCCCGCCGCAGTATCCGACTGGTCACAGATATTTCAGTCTTCTGTTGGTAATGCTAACAACGTTTCTTCGAGATCGTTCGGGGTTAGGGTTGATTTTGGGATCACGGACTCAATGTTCTCGAAGATAGGTATTCTGACCCCGAGTTCTAGTTTGGTGGGACATGGGGTCGATCTTTAGTCCCTCATGTTTCAAGCCTGATCTACCATGCTGTACACGAGGACGATTTTGACAGTATACAGATAGTCCTCTTATTTTTCGGAGGATAGACGACGAGAAACGACATGAGCTTCCAATTCTAACTTCGATACCCCGCATCAGAAATGACAAAATGAATGAAACATCTCGTCAGTCATGTCTTAATAACATTAAATGATCGTCAGTTGCCAGTTAGCCACTCCTGGATCCGAATCGTCGTTGAAAAACTATAAATACCTCTTCCTTTTTTCATTCCAACTTTACATCCAAACGTTCTACCCTTGTACAACTTTACATCCAAACGTTCTACCCTTGTACCTTAGAGATCTCAATACTTTCTGGCACTTATATCCTGGTCTTCATCTCAATACCCTTGTACCCTTGTTCATTTATTTCTCCTGCATTTTTTAAAGAGATGGAAAAGACCTCAAAAATCGTTCCCCAAAAAGAAATGCCTTCTGCTTCACGACCGACTACTGAGGCCGAAGAACATGTTTTGCGTACTTCCGTCGATGAACCATTACAGGAACCCCTTTGAAAATGTTCATCCCTGGAGGATGCTCGATATGTAACAATTTTAAGGTTTAGAATACTTCTTCTGTACTGGTTCGGTGCGAAGACTTCTCGAGGTACATCTGTTTGACTAGCGAAGAGATCCTTCCAACTGTCCGGATAGATTGAGAATAGGTAAACAAAATAGTAGTGGTCCCTAACCCCGTGGAGGCCATTACTACCAATGTCAAGGATACTTAAGTGTTTTCACTTATCCCTTTACATTGGTACCTGACCCCGGACCCTGGTCATCGTAGACTACAAGAGGTATGAAGTTTTCCTTGGTTAGATCCACCATTCAATGTGAAAGCTCGTGATCCTCCTCCGATTCTTCGTGAGCAAAATCGACAATTGCCAATTAACCATAGATCATCTACGTCGTTGTACAATCCCTGACTATTCCGAAGGGGGATGATAAAGCTTGTGTGTCGGGCCAGCAAAGCCTCATTCTCTAGCATCGATGAGGACCGTGATTGAGGATGGAAAGGCTGTTATCTGAGTGCTGACTTTGGACATGATTCCGGTGGAATGCATGTCGTTCCCAGAGAAGTGGAATACAAAACTTACGTGGAGTTCTCCATTGAATGTTAATTTTACGCTTACTTTTCTTTTTCTTATTGATGTTTGTGGTGGTGCAACCGTTGATCGGGTACCAAATACTGTCCCTCGACTCAATTGTATCACTTTCTAAAATGTCATACTCTGAGAGTTCATGGCACAAACTCTCGAATGGTCGTTGGGAGGCCCGTTCCCATGGTAAGATCTCTTTCATATCATGTTTAGGATTCCCTTTATACTATCAAGTTCTTACTCCCTTTGTTTTCTTTCTTAGGTTTGCCTAAGGATGTCGAGATTCGGCCTCCGATTGGTGACGAGGACTTGCCCGTCTGATCTCCTGCTCCGGGCAGGCCGGAGAGAAGAAAAGGAGGCGAGCTCCGAGCTCCCCGAGCTCGGAGAAAAAGAGACCGAGGAGGAGGCTAGTCCGCAAGCCAAAAGAAAGTACCAATGCCCGAGCGCCTTCATCGGACTCACTCTACCTGCTGCAGGATGAGTCCGAAGAATAATAATTTAGGGGGAAAGGGGCCTCCAAACTAGAGAGAGGCGAGGCTGATTTGCCTCAAGTTAGGGAGGCCAGGGATCACTCTACCGGCTGCGGGAAAAGCCCTGAAGGATGCAATCGGTGTGATAGACATCACCGAGTCACCATCGTTTACTGAGTCGATGTACAACGAGGCT
The DNA here is from genome assembly GCA_005239525.1 of Nicotiana knightiana. Lineage (NCBI taxonomy): Eukaryota > Viridiplantae > Streptophyta > Magnoliopsida > Solanales > Solanaceae > Nicotiana > Nicotiana knightiana. Next base: position 222,611 of record ML430802.1, read on the forward strand.
CAGATGATGAAAGAATGCCCCAACGAGGGGGCCTAGGGAGTAGAAGAACCCTTCCACAACATTTTTGATGGCGTAGATTCTACCGCCACGGAGGACGTTACCAGATTGGGTGACTTAGCGGTGCGAAGGAAGAGTCCATCTTCAGGAAAAATCGGGCTACTTCAAGCCCGAAACTAATTAATCGATTCCCAAATTCGAGTGTAGAATCCTGACCGAAAGCGATCGATCAGCATATCTGTCCCAGAGGATGCCCGAGTCCTCTCTGCCCCCATAGGGGTGGCCAGTTACCTTCGGTGTCTAGTGACCAGTGAAGACCAAGCCAAGATAAACGAGGTGGACGCGCTCTACCTGTTCAAGAACTGCAATAGGCTCTAAACCGGGTAACTTTAGATACTTCTTGATGACTTCTAATTAGACTAATATATAGATCATAACATTTCTATTTGTTTCTGCAGGCCTCAGTGCTTCATCATGAGACTTTTCTCTGATATCGGGACGAGTTGAACCAGCTCGAGGCCGAGTTATGAGGGCTCATTGAGAAGATAAATACTCAAACTTCTCAGCGAGCAACGTGAAGGGGAGGCTAAGAGCCTCCGAGCTGAGCTAGAGGTGGCTCAAAAGGAGTATGCCGACCTGGTCGAGCAGGTAAAAAGAATATGTGAGGTTAGTGAAAATGAACAAGACTCGGTGATTAATGATCGCAATCGGTAGGTCAAACAGAAGATCGATTAGATCGACCAACTTCGAGCTGAGGTTGATGTTGTCAAGGCAGAGACCGACGAATGGAGAAGAAAGATGGACCGCCTCACCTCGGAAAAGAAAAATGCTACGACGCAATTGGCTTCGGCTGAGGTCCAGCTTTGAGCGACAAAGGAAAAGGCCGAGGTACAGGCCGAAAAGATTGAGGAGCTCAAGTATCAACTGAGTTCGGTTGACGCCGTCCAAGAGGATCTCGTGAAAGAGCTTAAAGCGGCCAAGTCGGTGGCTGAAATAACTAAGGCCGATGTCGACGAGATGGTGGCCCAGTATAGAGCCGACGCCGAGGCAGACCAGGACCTCTTGAAATACATCGTTGAGTATGAGAAGCAGCAGTCCTAAAGGGAGGCCCTCGAGGAGGTTCATGCTCTGGGTTTTGATCTGCCGACAGAGATCGAGAATGCCAAGAAGCTTGAGGCCGTTGCTAGGAAATTGGCTTACCCCAAGGAAGACGAATATTCTGAGGGTGATGATCCCGGTAATGAGACGCCACCCACCAGGCCGTTTAAGTGCCTTGTACAGTTTTTCTTTATCTTTTATAGTTTTGTACTTGTGTACTTTTGTCAAGGTTTTTTGGCCTTTGTAAAGACTTTATATAATACAAGGCTTCTTTTTCCCTTCGACAATCTCTGAGTTTCATTCTCCGTTGCTTTATTATTTATTTTGACACAGATCGAAATGCCTTAGATTGAAATAGTTAGGTCATGTTCGTGTGTTCGAACAGGCCTTGCCTACAACATTATTTTGTTTAAGGCATCGTGGGGTTTGGTATGACCAAAAATTGTTTCCCAAAGCACTTATAATTTTTTAGATTAAAGTTTTTGGAGGGTAGCCTTTAGAATTGGTTAAGAAATTTTGAAGGCCTTATTTTTTGTTACGGGTCTCGGACGTCCTGAGCCATTTTAATATGGCCATAATTTTTGAAGTTTGGGCCTGCCTAATAGGTCTTGTGCCCCTGGGCTTTGGTAGCACGGGCGTCCGGGTTTGTCTTTTGAGGGCACTCCCCGAGTGGGAGTGATCGTTTGAACTCGGATTAAGGCGGCCCTTGGGCTTGATACCTTTAGGGGATCGAGTGTAGGATTCCTTAAGAAATGAAAAAAGAATTTTTTTTAAGGGACAAGATATATATATCCACAAATTAGAGATTTCTTTTTATTCTTGTGCGTAATTGTCACGCTTGTGTACAAGCTTCGTGCCACGGCTTGAGCAGTCTATGCGGGCACATTTCATTTGACTGTTTGGCCCTTACAATAAATTTTGTCGCGCCCCATTTTCTCACGAAGGCAGGTTTCAACGCATGACAACTCTTTTGAATGGGTATTAAAAGAGAAGAGTCGCCACCTAGCGTTTAAGGTGCGTTAGGCACCTATTTGCAAATAACTCTGTTTGTCTAGTCAACGTCACCAAAGATCGGGTAAAGGATCAAATTACCTCAACGAGAAGGTGTTAATAACTCTTCGAGGTCCACTACTATGAGTCCTGATCGAACTTAAAACTATGAATAATACTTTGCAACTCCTTTTAGATAGGACTTGCTCATATTATTCAGCGGGCACAGACTATCATCTCCTGCTACATAATTACTACGTTGAGGTTGTTTACCTAAAGCGTTCTAATTCAGTTCTATGTCGTATCCTATGCGTGTACTATCCGTCCTAGGCCTTTGGATCCAGGTGGATTTGTACCTCTATTTGGGTGGTTCTAGACATACTTAGGTTGCTCAAAAAATGATAAAACTAATCGCACATTCAAAACAAATTGGACCTCACATAATAGCAAAGCCTGGCTCGTGTTAGCCTCCACACATAAGCAAAGAAGCACGCAGATTGGTTGGCAGATTGGGTAGTAGACAATTTCAGAATTGAGGCGTATTATAGTCGTGGGTCCTAATCGATTTTGTTTTAGCAATGTACATGCAATGGATTTGAAGAATAATGGAATTAAAACTAGGCATAATCTCTAGATAGTTTGTGCAATCAGGCCGTGAAACGATCCCATATTTATAAATTATCAGCACTGATTTTATGGAAGAGCTTCGTAGGAAGGATATCTAGGAGTTGATGATTGAAATAGTTTAATCCTTATAGGCATGCTATCTAAGTGAAGCAGTACAAACGATATGGAGCATCTGGTTGATTATTAATCCTATAGGCATGGTATCTAGATGATCAGTGCACTAAAATAATTCAAGCAATTGATAGATTGATTATTTGAAGTCCTACAGGCATGGTACCTAGGTAAGTAAAAATATTACATTGTTGCGCTCTATATACATGCTATCTAAGAGTGCATAGTAGTGGAAACAGGTACCGCAAACATTTGAAATAACATGTTTTGGCAATCTAAAAGATATGTGTGCGCGTGACTCCTATAGGCATGCTTTCTACACATGATATTAAAAGCATGTAAAGCAAATACAGATATTAAAAGCATGTAAAGCAAATACAGAATAGATCACATAGATCATACATTCATGCTTATGAGAATTAGAGTACCCTACCCCCTTTTACTAATTGCCTCATCTGCTTTGTTTTTAAATTATTACAGGTCAAAAGTAATGAATACAAGTGCAAATATTTAATATAGAAAGACTACAAGCCTAAAATAATGAATAAAAGTGCAAATATTACATATCTAAATACTACATGACCAATTAACAGAGTACACCCAAAAGAGAAATAACCCAGTAACACCTGGGCCTTCAGCAGGATTCAGCTTTCACACGAACAGTAGACCCCGAACCCATCACATCTCAAGCATGAGAGTGTATAGATTACACACCCAGGGCCACACACGAACTCGTACAAGCTTAGAAGGGAGAAATGATATATGGTAACCAATTGACAATCCTAAAGTCTATTAGCAGCGATCATCATTCTTAGGAGGTAAGGGGATGAGATTGGTCAAACAAGAGGGAGTGAACATACCAATTAGGTAGAAAACTTTGACATAACAAGTTTGACATGGAAGAACTAAAACCATGTCGAGAAATCATTCAACAAAGGAAAGGGTGTAGCATGCTAAACACAATTACACATTAAGAGAGCTTAAGAAGTATGTCTATTGAGTGAACAGGACAAACACACACAAGCCGATTTTCCAGAAATTAAGTTAGCACAAGATATTAACAAAAATTGGTCAAAAAAAACTTTAAACAAGTGAGCCTTATTCAATATAATTAAATTTCACGTGAAGATTTCTAATATTGGAGCCTGACATGACCATAGGTAGTATAGCAACAGACTGGTAGCATGGTCTACAACAAAGCATAACATCGTCCTAACTCATAACTTAAGGGGAATAGGACAGGCAAGAATAATCATTCGTACCCATTACTTATACAGAAGGGAAACCAACGTAGAATTTTTCCCTCGAAGCCATTCTAAAGACAAAAGATTAACAAACCAAACATACCATAGAATTTAATGGCATGGAAACATGTTTTAGCTAATCAATACAATCTCAAAGACCTATCATGTTGGGAAAGAAGAACTTAACAAGCTCTAGAACACAAACATAGAAATACAGGACAAGGTAGGGAACAAACATTAGTCTAGAAGCAACTAAGCAATCTTGAATCCATCCCGATATTGAAAGCATATTACATGTACTGAAGCCTACTGAATTCAACTAATAAAGAACATGGAACTGTATGAGATTGCTAAAACAATATAGTGGCAGTAAAGAATACAGTATCAGGGATCCATGAATAGCAAGGAAATTGAATCATGCTTACAAAGTTTAAACAACATTAGGACATAGAACACGCATGTCATAGACAAATAGAAAGGAAAATAGTTAAAATTATAAGAGTCAAGGACACTAACAAGTAGCAAAGTTAAACGAGCAAAAGAGTGAGGAATTTAGAATATTGGTAATCATTTGGTAGCAACAATTGAAAGAGAACCCCAAATCACTGATGCTTCAGAGTTCACAAGAGCCTCGACAAGGGCACCGAGCAGTGCTTGCACCAGAGGAGGTCATTTAAACAGTATTATGGCCTTGGATTTCAATCAGCCAAGAATTCAACGATTTTAGAAAATATTCGAGTGTCTTAGAAGAAGTGAATGAGTGAGTGAAAAGACTAGTGTGAGTAATGGATGTAAAAATTGAGTCCTTTTTGTCTTTCCCTAAAAGGAGAATCGGGAAGGGTTTATATGGTAGCCGAAATCGACATCCAAACAAGGAAACACAATCAATCGAACATAAATAAGGAAATAGAAGCATGCAAAATCACTCAGAATCAATTTTAGAGAAAATTAAGTAAACCCTAGTTTAGAAAGAATGCATCGATGGTCGAAAATATCACCAAATCGAAACATATAATATGGTAGTGAGTGCATATAGACGAAATAACGTCTAAATCTCAAAGGTTGAAGGAGGTGGCACCCAATTTGGGGATTGTTACTTGCCCAAATTGAGGCAAGTACTATGTAACACCATAGTCTTGTAAGAAATTATGAGATGATCCATAAAAGGTAAGAGAATCGTAGGAAGAATCCATGATTAATTCGGGTTTGGGAAGAGATTTGAATGAGGCAGATAGGGTTTGAGAGGAGATAGTAGAGAGGATTTTAGGGCGGCGGTCTCAAGGGAATGGGGTTATGGTTTTTGGGTTAGGTTAATTAAAGAGGGGGAATAAACGAGGTCGTTTATCTTTAAAGATTAACGGCCAGAATAAAAAACGAACGAGTCGGGTCATGAAGATGGGTACTGACCGGGTTTATTATTAAAGGGTCGATTGGCTTGGGCTGAGGACACTGAAAATTACTTAAAATTGGTCCATAGTTTAAATACACAAAATTTATCAAAAAAAATAATTCATAAAATATTAAGAAATAATAAATATTACTTATGCAATAAAATGATTGAAAATAAAAAAAATTATATATATAAATTGCTATTTTGGCACAAATAATATAATAAAACACAATTATATATGAATATAGGCTATTATTGTAAAAATTACATAAATCACTAAAATACATATGTAATTATATGAAATAATGTAAAATATTTTGAAACATGCATGTGGATGTAAATAAAAAATTTGGATGGTTAAGTCATCACAAATAATTTAAAGGGATAATTCAATAAAAAATTTAATTAATTTAAATTCAAGAAAATTAATTTTAAAGCTCTAAAATCATGAAAAAATTGTAAAATATTTTTGGTTAAATCTTGTATATTAATTAATGAGGGAAAATTGGGTATCAACAGCTGATGCTCTATATCTGGAAATGATGAAGAGTTGTCGAGTAAATATAAATGATGACCAATTTTGGCCGAATTAAGTGGTGAATGGTGTGATTTGAAAAAAACATGGGGGCAAAACCCTGGTTCTTTAGTTGCCTACATATCCCCGGTGTTACGGAAACCAGGCCGTATGTAGTTCTCGATCCAATGGCGAGCGAAACCAATGCAATTGTTATAAGAATAGTCGTATGTTTGAAAATATTTTTTTGGGTAGGATATTATTGCAAGTAACAGATAAATATAAGTGGATTCATGGATGTGAATTTGAAACATTACGAGTGTATGCGGCGGATATTAAAATTGTCATAGAAAAAGTAATCAATTATGGATCGTGGATTACGTTTGAAGTAGTCAAAGGATGTGAACCTTGTGGTCGGAAGCTAGAGCGAAGATTACTCCCATTTGTAGAACGGTTCCCTCCCGAATTTTATGCAAAACTTAAAACACGGTGCATGCAAATATATATGAGTTATTGCAAAAATTTATACATGATGCAAAATTTCCTTTAGACTATGAAGGTTGTATTTATACGATGAGGATGATGTCCTTAGACCATGACATCCTGGGTCATGAAGCATATGATAAGGGATTCGTAGGCTATGAAATGGTGTTCGCGGGCCATTAGAATGGTGCCTCTGGACTATTACACCTTTGAATAATGATATGCAATTTCGAGAGATCCTCAATCCATGGAATGATGTCTTCAGGCTATGAGGATAGTGCCTTTGGACTATGACGCCTTCAGACAATGTAGAAATGTTCCAGCACATGAAATTGCAAAGATATTCTTGTTTGATAGAGGAAGCATGTGATTCTTTGTTATATGTGAGGGCGATACAAGTAAAGGCTTAGTCTTGTATGAGATGAGGGCAGCGCTTAGCCCCATGCGAAGAGTGGAGACAAGGCTTAGTCTCATGCAAAGAGAGGCAATGTTTAGCCTTATACAGTGGCGAGGGCAGTGTTTAGCCCTATGAAAAGAGTGGAGACAATGCTTAGTCTCATGCAAAGAGATGCAATGTTTAGCCTTATGGAATGGTGAAGGCAGTGTTTAGCCCCATGAAAAGAGGGGAGACATTGTGTAATCTCATGCAAGGAAATGAAATGTTTAGCCTTATGCAATGGTGAGGGCAGTGGTTAGCCCTATGCAAAGAGTGAAGACAGTGCTTACTCTCATGTAAGGAAAGACAATGTTTAGCCTTATGCAATGGTGAGGGTTGTTTACCTTGAAAATGGTAATTACAATTATATTTGATTATGGGGTTCTAAAAATATGTGATCTATTTTAATAACAGTTGTTTAGGCGGTAGATGCTGAGCGTAAAGTGAGGAGAATGAAACAAGAGTAATAGGAAACGAGATTACGCAAACCATGTAACGGAGAGACTGGTGTCGAGGGTTGTCAGAAGGGCATCGAGATCGATCTTTAGAAACTTGACTGATGGCCATCAATAACAGTATAATAGTATTGAATGCCTTAAGAATAGCCTATTTATGATCAATACTAAGCAATAAATGAAGAATAATTCAAGAACACAATAAATGCGAAGTAATAAATCAATAAAGCAATTGAAGAGAATGTTTTTGCTAGGGAGCAAAGGATGTTCTTGATCTTGTATTGAATGTCATGTGTGTTACAAAGTGACAAGGGTCCCCTTTATATATGAGGGGAAATCCCAACATATTACATGTGTAATTAATACAAAGATATATGGCTGGTACAACCATTTAATGTCACAGTACGTGCTTGTACAATTTTGTGTACTTTTGTCAGCTTTAAACATGTGCCCCTTGGGAATTTCCCTCCTTTTCATGTTGACCTTCGATATGAACTGCCTCGAGGTCGAGGACCTACGATATGTATTGCCTCGGTATCGAGAACCTCCGATATGGATTGCCTCGAGGTCGAGGACCTCCGATATGCCCCTTGATACCAAAACTCGGGCCTTCGAGCCTTATAAGTGTCGAAATGACCGTAAAATTGGACTCTACAATTTTAGTTGCATACAGATAGTCCCCGCGTTTCTTAGAATGTAATGATAAGGAACGGTCTTGAATTCTTGGCTCTCGATATCTTCATCATGACGTCATTCACGTGAGGTCATAAGCTGGTGTGACAGAAAGGTTGCACAGAGCATGGTTCTCAAAAGCCTCTAAAATGCTATTTATCGCCCTTTCAACTTCTCCAGCACGCTTGAAAAAACCTCTATAAATATTCCAATCCTTCTTTCTCAAATTTTCACCCTTTGCAACATATTTAAACCTCTTCTTAGCAGCTTTTGCTTTCATCTCTTTGCCAGTTTTCTTCTTTTTATTCTAAAATTTTAATGCAGTCATGGCCAAAACTTCTAAAACGGTCCCTCAAAAACAGAAAACCCATTCTTCTTCACGCTCTTCTAAGAGAGAAACGGCAGTTCCCCCTTACGTTGAGGAGTTCCTCCTTGGATCATATGAAACGTCATCTGATCTTGAGGCTGATAAATCTTTATTGGTTGCGGACCGATGCGAGCCCACGCCTCGGTATGCTGGTCTGGTGATCGATATTGAAAAGGTGAAGGTTGGTTTCCATTAGAGAAACCGGTGCAAGTGAACATCCCTCGATCTGACAGAGATATATCTATCTATAGAGCCGGTCGGGGCATTCCTTGGCGGAGAGAAGATAACTCAAAGATATTCCCTCGTGTCGCAGATAAATCTCGATGTTGGGAAATGCTTCACCAATTCTTCTTTTCCTTGAATCCGAGTCCAAATAACTTCACATAAATGTTATATTTTTAGGAGAAAATTCTTGTGGGAGTCTTAATATCTTCCCACTTGAAGTTCTTGAGTGCTTTCATAATTTGGCGGGCAGCAAACCTTGTTGTGATACTGGCAAAAGTGTAGCTAAAATTGTTCTTGGTACGGAAACCTATTTGCGAGACGTTGGAAAATACACTGAAGGGAATGTGCACCGTCTTACAGATGCTACAAATGCTCAGAAGGAGTTGGGGGGGNAGAGGGAGACCCTCGTGGAGATTCATGATAAGGGTGTTGGTCTCTTCGGAAGAGGCAGAGCAGGATAAGACAGACGATATTGATGCCATGTTCTTTCTCTCTACCAATGATGAAGCCGATGTCGAAGACGAAGAGAAAAGAGTTGGTGAGGATAATAGTCCTGAGGGGGTTGATGAAGGCAAATTCCACGGGAGAAAATGAAGTCCCAGATGATGACGACAGACTAGGTCTCAAAAAGGTAGATTAGGTTTTTATTCGTTCTCTTTTTTGTGTAAGGGCTCCAGGCATAAGCCTTGTAAATAGACATCTGTGAACTTTCACTATATATAAAGGCCTCTGTTCTTTGGCATTTCTTGTCATTTCTTTGCTTTTTGGAATAAACTGTGATGCTTGTTGATAGTTGGTCAAAAATCTTGGACTTTTAGAATAAACCCTTAGGTGTTTGCCCTTGATGAGCAATTAGTGACAATCGATTGCTGACAGTAGGAGGCTTGATTTTCGAGTCAAAGGAATGCTTTTGCCTAGGCTGCTGCCCTCGAGATACAACTTCGTAATGCCCGAGAAGACAACTTGATTCAGTCGAGCAGGATTTCCAAGCTCTAGACTAATCTTCTAAATATGAAGGCCGATAGGAAGGTGGCTGTTTATTTGAAAGATGCTTCGGATGCTCGGGCCGAGCTGAGAGGGGCTTTCAGTAGAGAGAGGAGGGACAATGAGTATGCCTAATGCGAGTCTTAGAAGGAGACCCTCGAAGAGATACATGCTAAGGGATTTGACCTCTCGGAAGAGATAAAGAAGGCCAAGGCAGATGAGTTCCACGCCAAGTTTTTCCTTTCTTCTTGAGATGATGTTGATATTTGAAGGCCTCCATGGGAACTGGTCCGAGAGGCCTTTGGGGGATCTGATCCCGAGAGTAGACTAGATTTTCTGCTGTGTTGTGTGCCTAAAACTCTTGTGGGAGTGTTGTAAATGTGTATTTGTAACGCACACGCATATATGAAAGATTCTTTGGTTTGATTTTCTTGGTGATATTTAGCCAGATGAATTGGAGTTTTAGATGATACCCCTGGGGTTATAAATTGGCCCTGAGGCTTTTTAAGTTGGCGACTTAGGCCCTTATGCTTTAGGTCGAAATGACCTTCGATGTAGCTGACGAATTTGGCCCTTACGTAGTTGGCCCTGAGGCGCTTTAGTTGACCGTATCAGGCTTAGTCTCCGAGTCGGGTTTCGACTAATCTTCTGAATATGAAGGCCGACAAGAAAGTGGTACTTGAAAGATGTTGCCGATGTTCAGGTCGAGCTGAGAGGAGCTTTCAATGGAGAGAGGAGGAGCAATGAGTATGGCCGATGCAACCCTCGAGGAGATACATGCTAGGGGCGTTGACCTCTCGAAAGAGATAAAGCAGGCCGAGGCAGACGAGATCGACGCCAAGTTTCTCCTTTCCTGTAGAGCTGATGCTGATACTTGAAGGACGATGTGGGAGCTGGTCCGAGGGACCTTTGAGGGAGCTAGTTCTGAGAGTAGAATAGTTTTTTTTATTTTTTTGTTTTCATAACATTCCCGTAGGAGCTTTGTAAATATGTATTTGCATTACATATATATGTATGAGATATTCTTGGATTTGATTAGCCTGTGTGTAGTTAGCCCGGCGAATTGGACTTTGATATGAGACCCTTGGGGTTATAAATTGGTCCTGAGGCTCTTTTAGGCTGGCGACTTGGGATCTTATGCTTTAGGTCGATATGACATTCGTTATAGCTGGTGACATGGGCCCTTACGCTTTTTTGGCCCCGAGGCGCTTTAGTTATCCATATCAGGCTTAGTCTCCGAGTTAGGTTTCGAATCAAGCTCAACGGCCCTCAAGTTTTCAAATTGGCCTTGAGGCGCTTTGTGTCAGTATGACATGTAACTGGTGACTCGAGCTCTTATGCGTAAGTTCGATACGACTAACTGGCGACTTGGGCTCTTACACTTTAGGTTCGTACAACCTTTAACGTAGCAGGTGACTTGGGCTCTTACGCTTTAGGTTGGTAAAACCTTTAATGTAGCGGGAAACTCGGGCTCTTATGCTTTTTTGGACCTGAGATGCTTTAATTAACCGTATCAGGCTTAGTCTCTGAGTCGGTTTCGACTCGAGCTCAACGGCCCTCAAGTTTTCAAATATGCCCTGAGGTGCTTTGTGTCGGTATGACCGATAGGTGGCGACTCAGGTTCTTATGTGTAAGGTCGATACGAATTTTAATGTAGCGGGCGACTCGAGCTCTTACACTTTTTTGGCCCTGAGGAGCTTTAATTAACCGTTTCAGGCTTAGTATCCTAGTTGAGTTTTGACTCGAGCTCAACGGCCCTCAGGTTTTCAAATTGGCCCTGAGGCGCTTTGTGTCGGTATGACCGGTAGCTGGCGAATCGGGATCTTACGCGTAAGGTCGTACGACTTTTAATGTAGCGGGCGTCTCGGGATCTTACGCTTTTTTGGCCCTGAGGCGCTTTAATTAACCGTATAGGGTTTAGTCTCCGAGTCGGGTTTCGACTCGAGCTCAACGGCCCTCAGGTTTTCACATTGACCCTGAGACGCTTTGTGTAAGTATGACCTGTAGCTGGCGACTCGGGCTTTTACGCGTAAGGTCAATACGACTAGGTGGTGACTTGGGCTCTTACGCTTTAGGTTGATACAACCTTTAATGTAGCGCGCGACTTGGGCTCTTACGCTTTAGGTTGGTACAACCTATAATGTAGCGGGCGACTTGGGCTCTTATGCTTTAGGTTTGTACAATCTTTAACTCGTTCTTTTCGAAGTTTTTCGAAGTAAATGGAGGCCTGTGATTTTATGGAAATAGTCGAACGTCTCCGAGTTGTGTTAGTTTGGCCGAAGCCTTGTGACAGTGGTCATAGTATTTGGCCGTAGCCTTTTAGTCCCCAAGTGAGATAGCCATGGCGTCTATATCGATGGTATGCCTTCTGGGTCTTACAAGTTCGATATATAGCCTTGACTTTGATATGGGGTTCATGCCCTGGGTCAGTATGACCTGTAGCTCATGAACTGGGCTCTTACGCTTTAGGTTGGTACAACTTTCAATGTAGCAGGCGACTCGGGCTCTTATGCTTTTTTGGCCCTAAGGCGCTTTAATTAACCATATCGGGCTTAGTCTCCAAGTCGGGTTTCGACTCGAGCTCAACGGCCCTCGGGTTTTCAAATTGGTCCCTGAGGCGCTTTGTTTTGGTATGACTTATAGCTAGCGACTCGGGCTTTTACGCGTAAGGTCGATATGACTAGCTGGACAATTAGGCTGTAACGCTTTAGGTTCGTACAACCTTTAATGTAGCGGGCGACTCCGGCTCTTATGCTTTTTTGTCCCTGAGGCGCTTTATGTAACCGTATTGGGCTTAGTCTCCGAGTCAGGTTTCGACTCGAGCTCAACGGCCCTCAGGTTTTCAAATTGGCCCTGAGGCGCTTTGTGTCGGTATGACCGGTAGCTGGCGACTCGGGATCTTACGCGTAAGGTCGATACAACCTTTAATGTAGCAGGAGACTCGGGCTCTTACGCTTTTTTGGCCCTGAGGCACTTTAATTAACCGTATCGGGCTTAGTCTCCGAGTCGGGTTTCGACTGGAGCTCAACAGCCTACAGGTTTCCAAATTGGCCCTGAGGTGCTTTGTGTCGGTATGACCGATAGCTGGCGAATCAAAATCTTACGCGTAAGGTCGTACGACTTTTAATGTAGCGGGCGTCTCGGGCTCTTACGCTTTTTTGGCCCTGAGGCGCTTTAATTAACCATATATGGATTAGTCTCCGAGTCGGGTTTCGACTCGAGCTCAACGGCCCTCAGGTTTTCACATTGACCCTGATACGCTTTGTGTCAGTATGACCTGTAGCTGGCGTCTCGGGCTCTTACGCGTAAGGTCGATATGACTAGGTGGTGACTTGGGCTCTTACGCTTTAGGTTGATACAACCTTTAATGTAGCGCGCGACTTGGGCTCTTACGCTTTAGGTTAGTGCAACCTATAATGTAGCGGGCGACTTGGGCTCTTACGCTTTAGGTTGGTACAACCTTTAACCGGTTCTTTT
>ML430805.1:0-60955 GCA_005239525.1 Nicotiana knightiana
TATATATATATATATATATAAAACTAGTTTTCGGACACGTGTGTTGCACATATATTCCATGTTAACTGTATAAAACTTCATAAAATAATATTAGTATTAATAAATTATATTACCACTTTATAAAAATTTATCTTACTATATTAAAAATAACAGGATTGATCTCAACAGACATAGATAAAAAAATGGTATGAAGAAATGTAATGTTTGTTGAATAATATCCTGCTTCCACCAATGCCCGGAATGAAACAACCACAACCAAAATAAAGAACACAAATAAAGGACAAAAAATAGGAGGAAAAAATTAGGATATTTACCATGGAACTGAACAAACAAGATGACGTAATGAAGTGAAGCCCGCTAATGGATGACAATTAGCATAATCCTGAAATTAAAACTTTATTGTTACGTTAAAAAGGAAATAAGTAACAAATAAGCATAGGCGGAGTCAGGACTTCAAGTTTATGGGTTCAGAAATTCTAATTGCTTTAAGTTATTGGATTTTAATTTAATAATTTATATATATTCAATAAATTTTATAAGACTAATAAATGGTTCTAACCAAAGCTATTGGGTTCGGCCAAATCTGCACGAAGCACTCTAGCTCCGCTCATGCAAATAAGCACCATTCCAAATGAAAATTAGCTAGGATTGTATTGTATATCCAAATACTTTTCATAAACAAAGATACTCATTTTATGACAATAACAATGAAAAATACATATAAAAACTATATAGAATTAGCATAACACTCATAAAAACTAATAGGAAAGGAAAAAAATTACCTGATTTAACTTGTAAGTAAGTTGTTGTTGCAAATGGTGAGCATATTTGCCCAATAAAAAAAGTATCTTTTATGAAACAAAAAGGATTTTTTCATTTGATAATAGTTTGATAGGAGAAGACTTGTTTAACTGATTTAGTTGTCGACTTTAGAAAGTTAAAAAGGAAGGGATCTATAATAATTATTGGAAGTTGAATAAACAAATATTGAATAGGCATGCCAAAGGTTGAAATAGTTAATTTGCAATAATGCACGGTAAGGAGTAATCAACACCAAGAATTTAAATAGGCTTCACTAAGTTATTGCACGGATCTACACGCTTCTCTTCTCATTTATCATGCTCATAATATAAATTTATTATTTCTTGGACGGTAATTTTAATTTTTAGTATAAGAATATTATAGGGTAGTATTTAAGTAAGGGGTAATTTGGTCATTTAATTTTTAACGGATGTTATAGTAAAATAACTTTACCTAAGAGTTTTTACACTAATAATATAGTATAATAATGTTATTCCAAAATATTTTACATGAGATTTGAATCGTAAAATGCTAAAATGTTAACTGTATACATATTTTAGAACTTTCATTGAGTTATAAAATAAAAATCAAAGTATACGAAGTAACAGCTAGTTATTTGAAGTTAGAAAATTTTATAAATGTTAACTCTACTTTACTGACGTAATACCTTAATTTAAAGACAAATACATATATCCGTACATTTACAAATTTGCATATAATTAAAACATCTACCTTTTTAGTTAGCAATTATGCATGAAAAATAGAAACCAAACTAAATATACTTTCGACACCATCAGGATCAACCCACTGTTCAGTCATAAGTTACATGATTCTTTATTCGCTTCAAACACATGAATATTAAAAAGAAATATATAATAGACTTTACATTCTAATTCCACTTGGTAAAATAAATTCTCTGTAAAAGAATAAACTTGACAGTGAAATTTAATAGTCAAGTTCCTTTAATTGGATGAGAGCTCACAAACCAATAGTATACTTTATAAGATTTTGAATTTGATAATACAAGTTATACTTACCAATTTTTTATGCCTAATGTTTATCAGTGAAAAAGTTTTTATTACCTAATACATGCCTTATTAATAAGCTTCACCTAACAACAAAAATATATGCATTTTTATAAAGATTAATGACCATGATTTTGATAGGACGACTTTGATTCGTAACAAAAATCTCCTACTTTTATTTATTGATATCATGTGTTATTTTTTTTTAATTATCATGTGAAAAAGGTCATAAAATTAATATAACTATCGTAATTGACTACAAAATTAATTTTTTCCTAGATAACATACTTTGGGTGCACTCACGTGAGATTTTACCTCTACCGTTCATCATTCATTAAGTTTTCCTCTTTGATCAATTTTCTTTAAGATTTTAAAAAAAAAAAAAAATTATACTTGAATAAGGTCAATAAAAAGATACTGTCTAATCAGACGTAACAGAAAAACACGCAAAAATGTACTCACAGTGAATAAATTTTAAAAATAAAAAAACCCAGAGCGTTTTGTGCAATGAAATTTGAAAGAAAAAAAATTCAGTTGATTTACCTGGTAAGAAGATAGAAACTTTGATGAAGTGGTGAAGAAAAGACCATAAAAGAAGTAGAAATAACTTGGGTATGAAATATTGGTAACAAACTAAGAAGCAAATTAGACATGATTCCTTTTGCAAAAATTATCTAGATTATTGTGTGTGGACGTCTTTGTTGTTTATACAATATCTAAGCGAAAAGTATTTTGATCAGCTCTCAAAAAAAATTCATTCTCATTATGTGCACATCTGAATAAGGGTACAAAGAAATAAAAGTATTGAGTTAGAATTTAAAAAGTTATCATTGAGAGAGCAACAATAAAAGATAAACGGTAGGGAATTGTAAAAGTTAGTTATTGAAGATATGAAGTCCATAGAAATTCTAAAATATTAACTCTAGAAAACGTATAGATTTAGGTGCATATACTATACTAATAAATTCACTAAATGCCAATGAAGTACTAAAATAAAAAGGCAAACTTTAATTAGAAGAATTGGAAAGAATAATTAGTTATTAAGGGTAAAAATATCACTCAAAATTTAAAGAATATTATTGTAATTAATTTTAACTTAAGGTCTTCATGCTTATATATATATATAATATATATATGATATGATGAATGACGAAGTCAATGGACCGGAGATGGTCGCGACTCAAGACCATGCCTTATGGAATTGATCAAGATTCAAGACTCGGTTGTTGTTCAGTCTTCCTCTATTCTTACAGCTGATTCTGTTTAATTTGAGAAGACTAGTCAGCTGGCTAACCTACTACACTAATATGGTAAACGTCATATTAATTGTTCAGACTAATATGGTTTATTTTTTTTCCTTTAGCACCGTTTGTTGAATAATTAGAGAGCACTATCAATGTACTTAGCGCCCAGTATTGTCCCATTAAGACAACCATCATTAGAACATTTGACTGAGCAAAGATTGTGGAAATAACATATCTTGACTGTGTTATGACTCTATATATTAGTCACACCCTTTATTCGTAGGAAAATGGGAATCAAATGTTCAAACTAAAAATACGGCTACTCCGTACATTTTAATGTCTGTCTCAACAGCCAAATATGTGGAACAGCTTGGTCAATGATATAGGGTGACTTTTTTTTTTCTCGGAGGAAATTAGGTTAAAAACTTATTAGCACGCGATGTTAATTTATACTCCATTAATTATATATATATATATATCCTATGTTGTCACATATACTTTTATTACTAAATTATCACTCATTAATTAATACATATTTTTACCGTAAATTGTGATAACAATAATAAAAAGAAATTGATGTAAAAAGGATGCACGTAAGTTCAGCGACAGATGCAGCTTGGTAGTATCGAGTTTATTAGAATTCAAAATACTTTTTTGACGTGAAGTACAAATATATATATATGTATAAAAACGAAATGGGGAAAGAAAGCTTGTAAACAGCGGCAAGTGCATGGGGGTAATATTTAAGAGAGAAATTGAGGAAGACTACGTGAGAGAGATAGAGAAAGAGACGAATAGTCAACCATTACCGGTGGCGCCGGTCAATGGTTGATGAACCTCTCTTTCATTATTTACTTCGCCTGTCTTGCACCTATTCTTCACCCCTCGCCCTTCCCTTTCTCTCTCTCGCTATCTCCTTGAGGAAAACTTTTGAAGGTTTTTTGGGTTTTGTTTTCTGATCAAAAGCTTTGTCAAACAGCAATGGCAGTACGTGTTTTTATTGTCTTCTCCGTTTCTGATTTTTGTCAAGTGTTTTCACTTTATTTGTTTTGTATATTCGCTGATTTTGTTGCTTTTTCTGATAGTTAGTTTTCATTCCATTTGACGGAGAAAGTGGTGATGCTCTTTGATTGCTTTAATTAATTGTCTAGCTGCCCCTAATCCCCTTTCTTTAGCCTATATATATATATATGTCTTTTACTCACAATTTGCTGTATATATATATATGGGTACTACTCACAACTCCTGTTTCCTTCTTCAACCCCAACCCCAGCCCTCCTTTCCCTAGTCTTATGCTCCCTCCGGTCTCAAATATTAATTGAGTGTCTTAACAAATTAGATTTATTTTAATAAGTATATTTTTTATTAGTACTTATTTCTAATTCCTTTAGATATATTCACCCTTACCGTTGTAGTTAGTGAAATGTTAAGTGAGACATTTAATAAAGATAAATGATATTTTGGACAAATACTCTTATTATTAAGACTATTTACTAGTACTTAGTATCTTTTTTAGAAGATGTGCAAAAACTTTAAATTATAGATAAAATGGAAGGGATGCCATAGTAAATCCTGTATTTAATGTGCACTTATGTTCATTGGTGTGGTAGGTTATATTTCACTTCGGATGACTGAAGGAGTAGGCCATGTTTTTAAGTTACTTACTTCTGTGCTTTTTGTTTCCTTGTGTGATGTCAAATTATTAAATAGATATAGCTCCCAATATTGCTCACGCACATCTCTTTGTATTCATTCTATGCCGCGTTCTGCTTTTTGGCTGATCTTTGTTCAAATGATTTTGATAGTCAAGTTTGGAGGTTCAACTTAGTAAAGTGCCTAAGTAATCAATTGCTAAATACACAATTGATGCTAAGAGTCACTTATATAATTGGTAGAAATTAAAAGGAGCATACCATGAAATAAGCTTCCAAACATAAAAGGTCAAAAACAAATAAGCTTTAAGTTTTACCTGATAGAAATAGATTTACATTACACAATCTTCAGCTAGCCTCCAACGAAAATCCATCAATCAAAAATAAAGAGAAGTCCTAGACCTGGAATATACTGACCAAACTTAATGTGGCTATCTTGTTTCCAGATCAAGAATTTGACATTCTTTGTTGATATTGAGTCTCTAGTTTGTTTGCTGACCGTTTGTTTCTGTGGTGAAAACACTAGTCTTTCTCCCCATTGCTATTTCTGTTCTAAGTTAAATGAACTGAAGATAGAATTAATAGGGGTGAAAAATGCTCTGGTTATATCTCATACCCAAAAGCGGCTTTCCCCTTTTCATAAATTTCAAGCCATAGTTCCTTTTATTTTTCTGAATCCTGTTGTAAGGTTCCTTTTTCCCCCTGGGTGGGGATGAATACCTGTAGATTTTGCAAAGTTGTATACTTATATGCTTTTATTTTCCCTTTATTTGTCAGTGTTTCATCTGCAATCTGTGATTGAGTCTTACTTTTTTGAAATCTTTTATCCACTGATCTTCTTGAGGGTATTTATTTTAAGGAATATATCCAGAATTTCTGAATTGGCTTCTCAGCAATGTCACCTGTTACTTATAACAATTCATCATACGATGATCCTTGCGCATTTGTTTAGATTCAACGCATGATTTGTTTCAAGAAGTATCTTAGCCTTATCGAATTATTATATGTGAATTTACATGTTAGCGAGGATCCTTGTGCTATTCTTATTTCTTGTCCTCTTCTATGAATTCCAAATCTCATGTGGTGAAACTTTTAAGAGCTGTAATTTTTAAAGAGTTGCGTTTGGCATTCTTGTCTTTCTGAACTGCATCTTGTCACTGTCTGTGATCACTGGCGGAAAATTGCAATCAAACACTTGGTTAATGTTTTCCTTTACTTGTTTCAGCAGCGTCCAAATGTTCCAAAGTTTGGCAATTGGGAAAATGATGATAACACGCCCTATACTGTGTATTTTGAAAAAGCAAGGCAAACTCGTGGTACTGGAAAGATCATAAACCCCAATGATCCGGAAGAGAATCCAGATATGTTTCCCAATCTTACTCCCCCACCTCCAGCACCTTCTCGCGCTAGGCCTAAAGCACCAACAGAGGAACCAATTGGGCGCGGAGGAGCAGCGGCTAAGCAAACAAGGGAACACAGACTGAGTAAAGAAGATGGTGATTTTCGGCAGTATGCTAATTCTCCAGCTCGTAACGAGAACACGGGACGAAGAGCTTCCAATGAGCATCAACGTGGTCGTGGATCAAATTCTGGTCGAACTGGCAGACAAAGTGCAGGATCTGAACATAGCTTTGATAAATCACCGCTGCACCCACATTATCAGGCAAAGGTTAATGCAGGAAGAGGTGTTGCATCTCCTGCTTGGGAAGGCAAGAATAATTCATACGATAGTAGCCATGGTACTCCTGGAAGATCATTTGAAAGTGCTCATGCTACTCCTGGGAGGTCCAAAATTAAGCAAGAAAGTGTATGTGTTCACCCTATTCTTTTTCATCTTGCATCATAGAATATATTAGAGCTTCATATTGCATGACTTGCTTAGTCTTTGCTGCAACACCCCCACCCCCCACCTTTTTCATTCAAACGGGAATAACTGCACTCTCAGTCTCTCAGTGTGGCTTAGACTAGTAGAAGGCGTGAGAATGCTAGACCACTGCTCAATACTGGATAATCCACGTCCATCGGGAGACTGGGCAATGGGTCGAATAAACTCTCCTAGGGCCAAAAAAAGAACAGGCGAATCCTTACTTGGATAGGGCTTTGATTGGTATTTTTTTTCTTTGTGATTGGAAAGGAGGGCGCCACAGCTCCACCCAAAGAGCCTTGCTCTGTCCTTTATAAAACAGAAAAAGGCTAAGTAGCGAAAGAGTCTTCTCTAGTAGCTGCCCTATGCCTTAGTATAACTCTAGCTTCCTGCCTATACAAAAGTGGTCTGTCCGTCTGGCATTTTCTCATGTAGAGGACTACTTTTGCACCGGCTCTCTCTTGTTGGGTAATTCGCCAAGGTGAAAGCAGCTCTAAAGCCGCACCATAATCTGACATTGTAGGAAATTTACTTGGTACTTCTATAATGTCAGCTTATAATCTTTTATGTTGTATCCCTTAGATGACACGTAGCCAAATTGATTTAATGACGATGTATATGTCTTTTACCTTGTATATATCCCTTGGATAACATATGACCATTCAGCTAGAAAATCTAAATACTCCAACTCGAAGGTTGCATTTCACTTTTAAGGTCAAACTGAATTACTTTTGCTGTTTTAGAGGTATAACGATCCACACAAAATTATCATTGTTTTTAAGTTTATTTTACTGGTTTCAAGTAGCATAGAAATTTTATGCAACTATAATTCACAAGCTGTTGAGAGTTGAGACTGACCTCAAACAATCTGGCATGACTTGAATTTGGATTATAGGAGTACGAATTTGTGCTTCCAATTGATATAAATTAACTTAAGTTGGTACTCTTCCTTGCAGCCTGATAGAGGAGCCGCAGTTCCAAGATTTGGTGAGTGGGATGAGAATGATCCTCAATCTGCTGATAACTACACTCACATTTTTAACAAGGTTCGGGAGGAAAGACAATTGGGTACTGGAAATCCGTCAGGGACACCAAGTAGAACATCTTACAACCCACAAAGGCAAGAAGAAAAGCGGATGGTAAAATACTTTCCCTCCATTGTCATGATCGATTCGTTTAAGAGGCAGATCTCGGACAGATTCTGTGTGTTCTATTGAACCTATCATTTTCGACTCAAACCATGTATTGATATGAAAAAAATATTTAATTATACTTGTTCCGAATCTACTGACGCTAGATCCTGAATTCACTCTTGTTCTTATCTCTTGTCTATATTCTGCAGAAGTGCTGCTTTCCCTGGTAAAGAAGGGGAGGACCTTGATTATTTTTCTGAAGATGTGAAGCTGCGACGGATGTGTAAATAGCTCAACAAATTACTTTTGCAATGTATTGATTCATCTGCTTTGCATGCTTCTTGTGGGTGATAATATGAGATATTGTGCAGTTCCTTGTATTTTCTGCAGATTTCTGCAGTTGTATTGTCTATTAGTAGTCTTTAATAGTGTAATTTTATTTGTGTGTAACAAACAGTGCTTGCAGATTCTTTTATGCACCATTGAGTGCTTTCCCTATTTTTTGTGTGTGAAGTTTAGGGTTCCAAAGACAGCTCTTCTGCTTAGTTATTTGTCTGTAATATATTATGTGGTTGCAGATTCAACAGTATGTGCTGTTCTCTATTTTGTGCGCGTGAAGTCTAGTGTTGCAAAGACAGCGCTTTTTGCCTGGTGGTGAGGTGTTTAAGGAACATATTCTCCGTCTGTTTATCGGTGTAATTTTTATATGCTGCTCTCCCAGTGGCGGAGCCAGGATTTTAACTAAGGAGAGTCAAAATATAAAGAAACAAACTCTCCAAAAAGTCAAGGGGTATCATTATATAGTATATATATATATTTTAGAAAAACATTACCGAGCTATACAGTGTAATTTTCCGGCGAAGGAGTGTCGGTTGACACACTTTGGTACTTGTGGCTCCGCCACTGTGCTCTCTCACTAATTATGTGGTTTTAGAGATACATTTTAGTTATATACATTGATTGTGCACATAATTTAAACTTTTTTGAGATTACTGCATTTCTCTCTTCCTCCTCCCCCAAACCCTAGGTTGGTCTTCTCTATTTTGTATGCATGAAGTCTAGTGGCAAGACTTCACTTTGTGCTTAGTGGTGAGGTGTTTAAAGAACTAATCTGTGTCGTCTATTTATCGTTTAATTTTCTTATGCTGCTTTCCCACTAATTATGTGGTTTTAGAGATACATTTTAGTTATATAATTGGCAGTGCACATAATTGAAACTTTTTTGAGATTACTGCATTTCATGTACAATAAGAACCAAGTTTCTCTTATTTTCTCTCCCTCCTCCCCCCTCGGTTGATCTTCTCTACACTACTAGAAATTCGGAAAAAACCGTCCAAAAACACTGACCAAAGTTGGTGGGTAATGGCCAATAACCGTCCAAAACGCAACCATTCACGTGTGGACGGTATTTTGAAGGCCGGAATAATATACCGACCAAAGTTGGTCGGAAATTATCGACCTACATTGATCGGTATGCTATGTTGATCGGTATGCTATACACGACCATCTGACAATTTAATTGACATACTGACCAAAATTGGTCGGATACTGACCAGACTTGGTCGGTGTATTAAATTTATTAATGTTGTCTACCGGCCAATTTTGTTATATTTTCTTATAAATAATTAAAATTTAAAAATACCGACCAATTTTGGTCGGTACTGAAAAATATATTTTTTTTATAAATAATTAAAATTTAAAACTACGACCAAAATTGGTCGATAAAATGGACAGGGCAGGCAGCAAACCGACCAAATTCGATCGGTCCGACCAAGGTTGTTCGGTCTTCTAGGTTTAATTTTGACAGAAAATGCTTGTTTTGGTAACTACACCACCTGCCAAATAAAAACAGCATACCAATACCCTCAATTCACATCTAATAACACCAATTCATCACATACAACCCCTAATTCACCACAAATCCAACCAAATATCCAACAACAACAACAACAACCAAACATCCAATTAATACTTTAAAAGGTAACAATTTAACGTTCAATTGAATATCACAATCCAAAACCAAGCAAAAACTAATTACAACAAGTTCGAAATTGTTCAATCTAATTCAAAACCGGTCCTATTAGTCTAGTTCAAAGTATATCAAAGTATTGGTCAAGGAGTGTTTTCTACAACATCATCACCGTCTGATGAACTTTCATCTACAAGATGGTATAGAGAACGGTCTTGTGGAGGACGGGAAGAACGATCACGAGGAGGACGGGAGGAACGATCACGCGGAGGACGGGAGGAACGATCATATGGAGGTCGAGCCTCTGGCGAT
This sequence comes from Nicotiana knightiana, assembly GCA_005239525.1. NCBI lineage: Eukaryota > Viridiplantae > Streptophyta > Magnoliopsida > Solanales > Solanaceae > Nicotiana > Nicotiana knightiana. The sequence continues at coordinate 10,001 of ML430805.1, forward strand.
GAATTACGAGACCGGGGCAACGGAAAAGCTCCAGTAAAAAGGAGAGTTCTGATCTGAGCTTGCATACCAAGGAATTGAGCATCTCTGAGCCTTTCTCTTTCCTTGGTTGCTTCTAGCTCGGATGTAAGCTTTGTCACTGTCTCCCGCATAGCCGAGTGGCTCTCCTTATTAAGTTGCTCACCCTGTGAGGAAGTCCCTATTCCTTGCATTCCACACCTATAGAGATGGAATTCTTTTCGTAGGAAGCCCGTATACCTTCCCCCATTTTGGACCACCAACAGCCTCCAACCATATTCTTTCAGTATCCTCGTCCGAAGGTTGGGTTGGCTCGCCCGATTCACCAGCGGCTGACTACAAATGAATTCCACCACGTTACTTTGGTAGCGACCAACCTATATTATTTTAAATTAAATTAGTATTAAAATTCTTATAAAAGTAAATTATAACACTTAAACAAAATTGAAAGCCATATGAAGTCTCTCCCCGGTCCTCGACCCACCTATCTCCATCCTTATTTTTCTTCTTCTTTAAATTATGCGTCTCCTTGAATAGCTCATCATGGCTCATTGGACGCCCATACTTCTTTTCCTGAAAACAAATTAATTTAGTTAATAAATATAATTGATATACTTAGAAAAGTAAAATAATTTAAGCAATTACCAATCTTCTTTTTATTGTCCTGATGCTGATAGTAACCCCAGTGTGCAAGGAGCCTCCCTCCTCGGATGAGCGAGCTTTCTTTCTTTTTTCGCTCCTCCGTAAGAAATCCTCGGTTTGCTATTGCCTTAACAAATCATCCCATAAATATTGCATACACCAGTCAGGCCTCTTGTTATTCTTTCTACCATCCGAGAAATAATCCGCTAATCTCTTGCGGGCTTTATGATAAAAATTTGCAGCCACTTCCTTGCTATAGTGGTCTTCCCCTACGCACTTGCTCTGCATTTCAGAAGTTAATTATTAGATGGAAACATCATAAATATAAATTATTAAACTGTTTAAAAGAATATTTATACCTTAAACTGATTGAAAAATTTCTCCTTTAGCGAGAATGAAAAATCAGTCCAAGTCGCATAAGGGCCATCATAAAGCTTTTTTGTTGCATTGATGATTATCTTTGTAGTATGCTTACCCGGCTTGAACCTGTAATTTACCAATAAAAATACAAGAATATATTAGTAAAAACATTATAAATAATAAACGCAAAAATAACAAATAACTCTTACCCGTCAACCTCGGGGACTATGATGATCATGACATAGCGATCATAATGCACTACCTCTGGATCATCATCCTCGGCATGTGTATCAGAGGTACATGTAGACGGTGTAGGGGCTCAGAGCTACTATCTCGCAAGCGAAGGCCTGAAATGGATAGATTCGATGATTGTCGCGCCCCTTCTTTCCTCCCATTTTCGGGTAGGTCAGCGTATTCGACATTATTGGAACAACTCGTTTCCTTTTGAGAAAGGGATAAGGAATTGAAGAGTCGCCACCTAAAGATTTTAAGGTGTGTTAGGGCACCTATTAATGGTCATTTATAAACACAGATTAGATAACCAGAGATAGGATAAGGGCTTGAAATTACTTCAAGGAGAAGGTGTTAGGCACCCTTAAAGTCCACAAATGTGGTTCCCGGCCAAACAAGCTTTGTGAATTTTAAAACAGGTAGCACATAAGCAAACAAAACATATAGGTAAACAAATAAATATTTTGGGAAGATTCGCAGTCTAAGCACACATATGTGCTAAAGTTTTAAGAGATTTAAAGTCTAAAAATACATATACAAGATTTGAAAGAGTTATGATCTAAACACACATATGTAAGGGATAGGGGGGTCCTAGGTCGTTTATCCTATAGTATCATATCGGTACAATGGCCGGTAATAACTCCTCAGAGGAGGGGCTACACGTTGCATTAGCGCACAGGTCATCATATCCATATCTACCCTTCCCCACCCCTTAGCGGTTATTAAAGTGAGTGTTGTTTAACGATCTCTATGCGTGTTATTACCCGTCCCTTCTTAATGGACCTATAAGAATTTAGGACCTCTACCTATAGGCAGTTCTAGACAGCCCCCTAAGGTTGAAAAGAGAAAATACTAGGCGACGGGCAAGAACAGATAGAATTTGAACAGATAAAACAGGAAAAAGCATTTAAGAGGCTCAAATTTACCTCCACAGATAATGCACATAAGCAGCACGTCTCAAACACAAACAAGGACAGTATTATTAAGCAGGATCATGATGTCTAAGTGAAAATCAGAACACAGAAGATATGCAGCTTCAATTTTATAAACACAGAAGCAGGACCTAACCAGTTTGCCTATTGAATTTAAAACTTGTTAACCATTAGGCAGTAAACACAAAGCAACAGTCTTCCAGTTTTTAAAGAGATGGATTGCCTAAGGCTTGCCTAGGAGTGAGATTATGCATAATAATTACCAGAATTGTTAAAAAAAAGTTCAGAAGTTGTTTTACCTAAAAGCATGATGTTTTAGGTGTTACAAAATACAGGGATTATCACCAGTTTATTTAAAACATGATGATCAAATATGAGACTGTCTTATGTCCTTTTCATGCATAAGTATTTTAACTAAGTGTGACTGGGCGAGATCCTAAAGCATGGTATCTACCATGCACATAGAGATGCAGAATGGTTGCAGAATTCCTAAAGCATGATTTCTAAATGCACAGGAAGTTACAGCATAATTTCAGGATGTGCATGAGCAACATTTTTATGTTGATGATATTATTTAGCCTAGAAGCAGGATTTCTAAGTAATAAATAGGGTCAAATGAGATGCTGAAGCAGTAAACCTAAAACATGATATCTAATGCATAACATTCTTAGAATGTATTGGTCCTAAATATGGATTCTAATGCACATATAGGAAATGTAAACCTAAGGCATTGTTTCTACCCCTTGATGTTGATAACATATATAGCTACCCTTACCTTTTTACTAGCCATCCCCAATATCTGTTTACAAATAATTTTTACAGACCAGCTGAGTAAATTACATAAATAGATAAAGGAAAAGAAGAAGTTAAACTATAGGGAGCCTGAAAAAATAGGCCCAGATTCCCAGAACCTCAAGTGCTCAAATGTTTCATAGCCTTTCTCATATCCGGGTGTGTCAAAGTTCCCTAAGGACCTCAAGGATCCCCGGCAGTGCTCAAACCCAGATTTCATAACCATAATTAAGTAAGTGCAGTGTGGAAGGGCCAACCCCAGTGCACCAGAGTTCAGAGGGATCTCATAGGAATCTCAAGGCAGTCATACACTGGAGGGGCAGAACCTAAGGACCTAAGAGTAGAGTGGGAGTACTTGACATAGTTTTGAAGAGGTTTTAATAGGAAAGGCGGCGTTTGAAAAAGACATAGTTGAAACAGTTTTATAAAATAGGAGAGTCGTTTAGTAAAAAAAATAGTTTGTTGACAAGAGTAGGACAATTAACAAATAGTAGACTAATCACAGCACAAACAGATTTAGCACATTCAAATCGCAGTCCTTCATACAGGAGTGATGGGAATTGGGGACACATAAAGCACATAGTATACAAGATCATAGAAGTTCTTGTAGGGGGTTTATGGGGATTAGGAGATAGCTAATGGTATCAACACAGCATGAATTTCAGAATCAACACAGAATTGGACAACTTAGGATACAAATCACTTTGCAAAGAAAGGTTCATGCTAGAAAATAGGTAAACATGAGATAGAGCAGACCATATTGGGACATACTACAAGGGTAACATATTCATAAGCATATTGATCCTGAGTGGGGCATAACATAATATGTTAGATGAACAATGATGCAGACATGCCAATTACATGTTGAACAACAAAACCATAGATAGAAACAGATCAGAAACATGATAAATTGAAGCAGTAACAGAAACATGTTGGTTTTGGGACTTGAATTGAAATCAGAACATACCAGTAAGGGGATAGTAAACACAAAGTGAAGGATAGGAGAGCACAATAATTAGCTTGGCTTGCAGCCGATTAATTCAGAACAGTAGTAAGTAAGTAACAAAGAAAGAAAGAGAGCATAAAAGCTTTGAGTATGAGAGAGCTTTTTGAACTATTGTGTTCGTGTGTTTTGAGTTCAGTGTCAGTGTCTTAGAAGTGAGAATGAAGTAGAGTATATATAGCAGTTGAGAGCTAGACAGAATAAGGTAAAGAATCAATTATGTAGCAATTAGGGAAAATTACAGATTCAATCATACATAAAATTAGCCAAGTTTCCACCAATTATGGGGTAATCAACCAACGGTCAAGAGCAGGGCAAATAATTAAAGAAGGAAATCAAGTAACCTTAGGTACAAAGTAGGTAATTAGGGGCAAATACAAAAGAGTTTAATTAAGGAAACACTTAGTAAGAGTCAACAAATTTCACGGTTAATCAAAGATAAGGCAAGAAGTACTTAACAGTTATAAAAAATAGAGAAATAACCAGAAATCAGCATACAGGTATTACCATAGCAAATCAGTGAATAGGACTCAAAATAATATTGATTTTACGGAAAACAACATAGGTTTCCATGAATAAACAAGTAGGCCAAGCATAAACATACTGGATCAGTCGAGAATAGAATCACAAACCCTAATAAAGACATACTAGGGTAAAAATCGCAGGACATCGAATTAAGCTAAAGGAAAATCACGAGAATCAAAGCATAGATCGAAAACAATGCACAAGTAACACGGTCAAACTCAGATTCGAAGCAAAGTATAAGAAAAAATGGAGTTTTAGCATAAATAACTAGGGTTTAGGCAAACTCAACATAAATCGGTCAAAAGCACATAAGAACAGAAGATTAAACATTCAAAATCGGAAAACTTTTGGATAATATGATTTTCAGTAAACCCTAGTCAGGAAGAAATGAACAGACACTTGAAAATCAGAAGGTTTTCATAAAAACAAGCGGAAAACAGTTCGATCCATCTCAGGTCTGTACAGATCTGAGAAGTTCAAGAGATGAAAGTAGGTTTTCGTAAAAATAAACGGAAAATCGTTTGATCCATCTCAGATCTGAGAAGTTCAAGAGATGAAAGTAGTTTTTTCGTAAAAATAACGCAGAGATGAAGAGACCAGCTTAGAGACCCATATGTTTAGGCAAAAATAGAAAGATCTTACTTAAGATCGAGTCATGGCGGCTTGAAACAGGCAAGAACAGGCCCAAGGTGTGAGTGGACGGGCCCTCGTCCCTTGAGGTCCTTAGAGACAAGTAATACCGACAGAAGAGAGCCATGAGAGGCCTGATGGTGGTGAGGAATCACCATGGATGACGACAAATGAGAGGCGGTGAGGTGAGAGTTAGGGTTAGGATTAGAGAGGATTTTGGAGAGGAGAGTGAAGTGTGACGGCGGAGAGGGTGAGCGAAAATGAGAGGGTTTGGGGGGGTCGTTTGGGTTTTATTATGGTAAGGGGGATCTAGACCGTTGATCAAAAATGATCAACGATCGGGATTTAACAAGAATATGGGTCGGGTTAGGTTGGGGTTTGGGCTTGGGTTATATTGGGCTAGTCTAACAGGTATTTGGGCTAGCTAGTTTAGGCTAGAATCAAAATAAAAATGGCTATTTGTTAAATACCCCAAATAAATTAATAAAAAATAATTTGTAAAATAATTACTAATTATAAAAAATGAATTTCATGTATAGAGATGTTTTAAAAATGGCTATTTAGTATTTGAAATACAAAAGACTAATTTCTGGTAAAAAATAATACAAAAATTATACGCATGGGCTACAATTACAAAGTTATTGCAATTGTAGCCAAAAGGTGCCAAATTGGATATTTATAGAATAATTTGGATTTAATAGGACCATAATAGTAATATTAAATCAATAAAATTATTTGAAATCATTTGTGATGCAATTTTGAAATTATTTATTAGAATAAAATACTGGGCAAATTAATAAAATATGTAGAAAATTGTGGGAAAATACCAATTGATGCTAATGCATGATTCTGAAGACATATATGCATTTTGAAATATTTTTTAGGAAAAATTAGGTATCAACAGCTGCCCCTCTTTACCCGAAAAGGATGAAAGAGTTGTCGGGTAAAGATATGATGGCCAATTTGACCGAGCGAAATAGTTAGAGAGATTTAGGCCGCACCATGGCTTCTGAGCTGCCTACATATCCCTGGTTTCACAAGAATCAGGCCGCGTGTAGTTCTGGATTCATTGGCGGAGTATATCGATGAAATCATTGCAAGAACAGACGCAATATCTAGGGATAGGTGAATGAATGGTTCATAAGAGAGGTCAAGTTTGATATGGCTGGGAGAACTGCAGCGGGATCGCTCTCGAGGGGATAGAAGTTGCTTGTCGGGTTACCTACAAATAAGAATACTACAAGCATATATTGTGCATAAATTCAAACATGATGCAGGTTCCCATTGGACTATGAAATTGTCTTCGGACGGTTAGGGATGACGTCCTTAGACCATGATGTCCTGGGCTATGAATTGTTTGATGAGAGATTCACAGGCCATGAAATGATGTTCTCGGGACATGAAGATGGTGCCTCCGAACTATGACGCCTTTGAATAATGATATGCAAAGTTGAGAGAGATCCTCAGGCCATGACATGGTGTCTTCCGGCTATGAGGATGGTGTCGTTAGACTATGACGCCTTTGGACATGTTGGCGATATTTCAGCCCATGAAATGCAGTAATATGACTTCCACAAGGCAGAGCTTAGTCTTGGGAAATGGAGGGCATAGCTTAGCCCGAAAGAGAAGCGAAGTGAATAATGATCGAGAGACAGCGCTTAGTCTCGGTGAAAAGAAAATTGGAGGCAGAGCTTAGCCTCATGCAAGGATGGAGACAGAGCTTAGTCTCATGCAGAGATGTGGAAGGCAAAGATTAGACTTATGCAGAATGAAGGTAGAGATTAGCCTTATGCAAGATGGAAGGCAGAGATTAGCCTTATGCAGATGGAGGTAGAGTTTAACCTCATGCAGATAGGAAGGCAGAGATTAACCTTATGCAAATGGAGGTAGAGCTTAACCTCATGCAGAATGTGGGACAGAGCTTAGTCCCATGCAAGATGAAGGCAAAGATTAGCCTTATGAAAATGAAGGCAGATATTAGCCTTATGCAAAATGAAGGCAAAACTTATCCTTATGCAGAAGATTAAATAGTAAATGGCATTAGAATTTCTTAGTTGGCAGCAGGATTTGATATTGTGATTGTTGTGAGCATTATGACTATGGAGCATTGTTTGTTCGTGCTGATAGCAATTGTCGGCAAGTGCGATGGTTTCAAGGATTGTGATTTTGAACATGTTTGTTCTTTGTTCCTGCATCCAAAGAAAAATCGTGATTTCTGTAGATGGGGGAGGTTGATTTGTGTCTCCGCTAGCTTTACTTGCTTCCCTCTGCTTGGTCTGATTATTCTGTTTGCGTCATTGGGGTAGCGTTTGCTAAACAAAACTATATTTTGAAAAGTGCATGATTTTATAAAGACATAGTTAAAAATATATTTCAAGAAATTTAGATGAACCGGTGACCGTGACATGGTTTAAGACATTGCAACCACTCATGCTATGGAATTTTGAGGGTCCTCCTCAAAATTCTGCCCCGGTTGGATGGTTGATGATTCTGACCGTTATACATGCTGTGATCGGCTGAACTAGCTTCAGAATTTTGAGGGTCCTCCTCAAAATCCTGGCCCAGTTTCCAATTGCGGGGGAAATGAGATTTTTATTGAATTATGATCGAACCCAAAGGGCTGCCTATGTATCCCCTCTTAAACGGGAATCGGGTCAAGCGCAGTTCAATTTACCTTATTGAAGAAAATCATAGAAAGTTACACATAATATCGTTTGACTACATCTGAATTGATTGGCTTTGGCCAAAATTCTCCGTCCATTTCTGCAAGTATGAGAGCTTCTCGTGTCAATACTCGGTGAACCATATACAGACCTTGCTAGTTGGGGGAAAATTTCCCTTTGGCTTCGTCTTTGATGTGGAAAAATATTCTTTAACACCATCTGCGCCGGTGTGAACTGTCTTGGATTGACTCCTTGTTGAAGGCTCTGGACATTCTATTCTGATAAAGTTGACCATGACATATTGCATTCATCCTTTTCCCATCTATGAGGGCTAACTGCTCGTAGCGGCCTTTTATCCATTATGTGTCGATGATCTCAGCTTCTTGTATGATTCTTAAGGAAGGGATCTCCACTTCGGCATGAATAGCAGCTTCCGTACCATAAACCAGTAAATAAGGAGTTGCCCCAGTTGATGTGCAGACTGTGGTACGGCATCCCAGTAAGGCGAATGATAATTTTTCATGCCATTGTGTGTACTTTTCTATCATCTTTCTCAATATATTTTTGATGTTTTTGTTGGCGGCTTCTACAGCTCCATTCATCTGTGGTCTATAGGTTGTGGAATTCTTGTGCTTGATTTTGAAAGTCTCGCACATGGATTTCATCAGATAACTATTGAGATTAGATCTGTTGTCGGTGATGATTGACTCCGGAACCCCGAAGCGACGGTCACGGACAAAGTCTGCCACGACTTTCTTAGTCACTGCTTTGTATGATGTCGCTTCAACCCATTTGGTGAAGTAATCAATAGCTACTAGGATGAACTTGTGCCCATTTGAGGTTGTGGGCTCGATTGGTCCAATAACGTCCATTCCCCAGGCGATGAACGGCCAAGGCGAGCTTGTTGCATTGAGCTCATTTGGGGGTACCTTTATCATGTCTGCATGTACCTGACATTGATAGCATTTCCGGACATATTGGATGCAGTCTGTTTCCATGGTCATCCAGAAGTAACCGGCTCTGATTGTTTTCTTTGCTAAGACAAAACCATTCATGTGTGGGCCACAGTTCCCAGCATGTATCCCTTCAAGTAGTCTGGAGGCTTCCTTTGCATCGACATATCTTAATAATCCCAAGTCAGGAGTCCTTCTGTACAGGTTTCCTCCGCTGAGAAAGAAATTATTGGACAATCTCCAGAACGTGCGTTTCTGAGTGTGATTTGCAAGCTCTGGGTAATCTTCCTTTGACAAGTATTCCCTGATGTCGTGGAACCATGGTTTTCTGTCTGCTTCTTCTTTAACATGGGCACAATATGCCAGTTGGTTATGGATCTTCACTGGAATAAGATCAATGAAGTTCTTATCTGGGTGTTGTATCATGGATGATAGAGTGGCCAATGCATCGGCAAACTCGTTCTGAACTCTGGGGACGTGCCGAAATTCTGTCTTTGTGAACCTTTTCCTCAATTCTTGCACATGGTGCAGATATGGGAATATCTTGAAATTTTTGGTAGCCCATTCTCCTTGTACTTGGTGTATTAGCAGATCTAAGTCACCAATTACTAGCAACTCCTGGATATTCATGTCAATGGACATATTGAGCCCTAAGATGCAGGCCTCATATTCTGTCATATTGTTGATGCAGGGAAATCTGAGTTTGGCAGATACCGGGTAGTGTTGACATGTTTCCGATATCAGGACAGCTCCAATGTCGGCTCCTTTGAAATTGGTTGCTCCGTCGAAGAACATTCTCCACCCATCATAGGATTCTGCAATGTCCTCCCCTATGAATGACACTTCTTCATCGGGAAAATACGTTTTCAAGGGTTCGTATTCTCCTCCCCCGGGGTTCTCGGCAAGATGATCTGCTAGTTCTTGCCCCTTGACCGCTTTCTGAGTCACATAGACAATGTCGAACTCACTCAGCAGGATTTTCCATTTGGCCAGTTTGCCAGTGGGCATGGGCTTCTGAAAGATATAGTTCAAGGGATCCATCCTTAATATAAGATACGTTGTGTAGGAACAGAAGTAATGCCTTAGCTTCTGGGATACCCATGTTTGAGCATAGCAGGTACGTTCCAGTAGAGAATATCGTGCCTCATGTGGAGTGAAATTCTTACTCAGATAATAAATAGCTTGTTCGTATCTTTCTATCTCGTCGTGCTGCCCCAGAATGCAGCCAAAAGATCCATCTAATACTGCAAGGTAGAGTAGCAAGGGTTTATCTGGATCTGGCGGGACCAAGACTGGGGATGTTGACAAATATTCCTTGATTCTGTCAAAATCTTTCTGACAATCATCGGTCCATTCGGTCGCAACATCTTTCTTCAGCATCTTGAAGATTGGTTCACATATAACCGTGGACTGGGCTATGAATCGGCTAATGTAGTTAAGGTGTACCAGGAAACTCATCACATCTTTCTTGTTCTTCGGCGGTGGCAATTCTTGGATGGCTTTGACCTTTGATGGATCTAGTTCTATTCCTCGGCGGCTGACGATGAACCCAAGCAACTTCCCAGCAGGAACCCCGAACGCACACTTCGTGGGGTTTAATTTCAAATTGTACTTTCACAACTTGTTGAAGAACTTTCTCAAATCTGTTGTATGGTCGGTGGCTCTTTTGGACTTGATGATGACGTCATCCACATATACCTCAATTTATTTATGTATCATATCATGGAAGATAGTAGTCATAGCTCTCATATATGTGGCCCCAACATTCTTTTGGCCGAACGACATTATCTTATAACAATAGACTCCCCACGGCGTGATGAAAGCCGTCTTCTCAGCGTCTTCCTCGTCCATCCAAATCTGGTGGTAACCAGCAAAACAATCCACGAACGATTGAAGTTCATGCTTTGCACAATTTTCAATCAAGGTGTGTATGTTCGGGAGAGGAAAATCATCCTTCGGACTGGCCCGGTTGAGGTCCCGGTAGTCGACACAAACTCTGACCTTTCCATCTTTCTTGGGTATTGGCATGATGTCGGCTAACCATGTCAGATATTCAAATACTCTGAGAACCTTGGCGTTGATTTGCTTGGTAACTTCCTCTTTGATTTTTCAGACTCATATCAGGCTTGAATTTTCTGAGCTTCTGCTTTACCGGCGGGCACATTGGATTGGTTGGTAACTTGTGAGCCACAATGGATGTACTTAGACCAGTCATGTCATCGTGCAACCATATAAATATGTCTTCATATTCTTTCAAGAATTGTGTGTATTCCACTTTCTCTGATGGCGATAGATGAATGCTGATGCGAGTTTCCTTGAGAGTTTCTGAATCTCCCAGCTGGACTATCTCAGTTTCGTCCAGATTGGACTTAGGTCTATTTTCAAAATCCTCAACTTCTCTGATAATTTCATCAAGTATGGTATCTTCTTCCTCTGTATCACTGTCCTTTTGCTGCGTTGTCTCATTGCATGTCACAGTCATTGGTTCATCAAGACAGGAAATAGTAATGTTGTAAGATAAAATAATAATAAATGAATAAAGATTCTTTGAAACATAAAAGTGATTTTTGAATGTTTTGGAACATTGGAGATTTTATTGGAAAATGCAAAAAATGGAAATGCGGAAAAGGAAATCATTAGCAAAATGAAATAACCAATACTTGTTCAGCCTTGCTACCCCGGGACTCGTCGGGCGTTGGATGGTCTGACACTCCAATTCTCGAGGAATGATCCCTTAATCACATCTTGGATGGTAGGGACTTCCTTCTCCTCCTCCTTAACAATAACACAACATTCCACGCCACCATCTTCCAAGAATAGATCCTTCAAATATGTTAGAGTTTCTTCTTCTTCTGACCCACATATGATATCAGCTTGCCGGAAAGTCTGCTCCAAATGTGGTATAGGTTGTTCCAATGGATAGTAGGGACCGCGCCACAGTGATGACCAGTCTTCATACTCCTACCAAGTGTATTTGTATCCCAGCCCAAAAGTGGTGCCATGGTGATTCAACTGCATTGGTTTGGAAATCCCCTAAAGATTTTTCCCGAGTCCCCTGCCAGGATCGTATCCACTCCAACTTAGTATGCTTTTGATCTTACTGTCCCACTATTTGTATTTATCCACTGCATTGACCCGTTCAATGTGGTGGTAGGTTTCTCCACCCAGCCTTCTTCCACCTTCAATCATCGGGATGATCTGGCGACCATAGATAGAGTTGCTTCCGTCTCCGTGGATGATTACTTCCTGGTGGTTCCATTAAAATTTCAATACCTGATGCAATGTTGATGCCACAGCCACAGCGGCATGAATCCATGGGCGTCCCAACAACAGATTATAGGATGTCGATATGTCTATCACCTGGAATTCAATTTCGAACCATGTCGGTCCCATCTGCAGACAAAGACTGATTTCACCGATGGTAGAACTCTAAGAACCGTCGAAAGCCTTTACATTCATAGATCCTTCTTTGATCTCGTGCAGTCCCTTGCCTAATTTCTTGAGTGTTGTCAACTGACAAATGTTGAGGCTAGATCCACCGTCGATCAAAATCCTGGTGATGAATTAGTCCTCATAATGCACAGTGATGTGTAGTGATTTGTTGTGACTTAGCCCTTCAGGCGGTAGCTCGTCCTCGTGGAAAGTGATCTTCTGACTCTCCAGCACTTGACCTACCATATTGGCCATTTCTCCACTAGTTATGTTATTTGGCACATATGCTTCGTTCAACACTTTCATCAAAGCATTCATGTGTGCATCTGAATTCTGCAGCAATGACAGAATGGATATCTGGGCTGGAGTTTTGTTCATCTGATCGATGACTGAATAACCCCTGGCCTGCACCTTCCTCCAAAGATCATCTGGGCATGTCTCAATGACGGGTGGCCTGTTGGAAGGATTCTTGCTAGACTCTACCACGTGTTCAGGTGTGTAGACCCTGCCAGTCCTTGTCATCCCCTGTGCAGCACCAACTTCTTCTATCTTGACTTTACTTTTCTTTCTTGCTTCAGCCGTGTAATCCCAAGGTACGACCTTGTCGTTGAAAGGTGGTGTGGTTGACACTGTCATTGTGATTAGTGCAGCTACTTTCACTTCAAATGGAATGGGTATCTTAGCAGGCGTCATAACTTCAACCTCGAACGACAAATGTGTGTTTGCAGGTGGTGTCGTTTCAAACTTGAATGGGAGTGACGCAGTTACCTCGACGTCTCCGGATGGCTGAATCTGGACTATGATGGGATTAAGAGTGATTGTTGGCTTCGTTGGGTTATCACCTTCTATAATTAACCCGATCGACCCCTATGGGTCCCAATATTCTTCTATCTCTATCATGTTGACACCCCTATGGTCCGGAAGCGGATTGTTGCGAACACTGGGAGCAGATTCTTTTGCCTGGATGACCTTGTTATCGATCATAGACTGGATCTTATCCTTCAATGAGCGACATTCATCAATTGTATGCCCCTTCATGATGGAATGGTATGCACTTGTTTGGATTGACCTATTGGGATGGATTTTCAGGGGTTATAGCAGGGATATGAGTGACATAACCAGCAGCTTTTAATATTTCATACAGTTGGTTGATAGGTTCAGAAATGGCAGTGTATTATTTAGGAGGTGTGCGATCAAAGTTGGGTCGAGGTCGAGGGAAATTTTGGTGAGCAGGGGGCGATTGAAAGTGAGATGGCTGAGAGTTCTAGGTATCATAAACAGGAGCTGGTTGGGAATATCTGGGGGAAGTAGGCTGATATGTAGGCGGTGTAGATGGCTGATATGTTGATGGAGGTGTTAACTGATAGGTGGGAGAGGGTGCTTGATAGGTGAGCGGGGAAGTTCTGTATACCAACGGGAATTTGGGTCCATGTGCAACCATTATCGTTCACGCATCTTTCTTCTTGGATATACCACCAGACTGCAAGGCTTTGTTGGTGTCCTATAGGGCCTCAAAGTTAGTGACCATTCCACTCTTGATACCTTCTTCAATTCTCTCACCCAGCTTGATGATGTCAGAGAATTTGTGATTTTCAATCACCATTAACCTCTCATAATACTGCGGGTCTTGCGCCCGAACGAAGAATTTGTTCATTTTTTCTTCCTCTAAGGCAGGCCTGACCTTGGCTGCTTCAGATCTCCAACGAGCGGCATATTCACAGAAAGTTTCAGTGGGCTTCTTTTTAAGGTTCTGGATGTAGAACACGTCTGGTGCATTCTCCGTATTGAACCTGAACCGGTCCATGAAGTCTGATGCCATACTTACCCAGTCGGACCACTTCTTAGGGTTTTGGCTGATGTACCAAGATAAAGCATCTCCTGTGAGGCTCCTCATGAACAATTTCATGCGAATCTTCTCGTCTCTTCCTACTCCAACCAATTTATCACAATAGGTCCTCAGATGGACCCTGGGATCACCTATACCATCGAACATTTCGAACTTAGGAGGTTTTTAACCCTCCAGTAGTTCAACATCGGGCTGTATGCAGAGATCTTCATAGTTCAACCCTTCGACTCCCTTTTTTCCTTCAACGCCCTGAACTCGACTAGTCATCTTCTTGAGTTCCTCGGCCAATTCTTAATGAGTATATCCTTCTCACTAGATTCAGGTGTGTAAGCAATGTGTTGGGTGGAGTGAGGTAGAGTCTCCACGTATATGGGGTTGTTCTGATGACCTGGTGTTTGAGCATAGAGGTGGTCACTTGTGGAGTCTTGTGGTTCAGGGATAATTAGCGGGGTGTTTATTGGAGCGTGGAAAGTGTTGTGCTGGTGCTGTGGTAGGATAATTTGTTTTTTTGGTGGAGTTGTATGATGATGAGTTGTGGGAGGGTTCTGTTTTTATGGGGTGTTCTGAGGAGTTATGGTATTTTGAATGACATATGGGACACTGAGTGAGAAGGATAAATTTGCCAAGTTCCGGACATGCTCAAGCTCCTCGTGGAGTTTCAACAACCTTTGCTCGAGTTGTAACATAGAATTATTCTGAACCTGAGTACCTTGATTGTCAAGAGCTTCTGTCCGTTCCACTGGCGTTGTATTTTCCTGTCTGATGTTGCCCAAATCTTCCATTTTACCTTTGCCTTTGCTTTTAAGTGGACTAGGATGAGGAGGAGGTGGAGGGCGCCAGGATCTTGTGTGATATGATGATGATGCCAGAATGCACAAACCAACATTTGAGCAGAGGAATAATCAAAAGAGAAACAAAACAAAATAAAAAGTAGCCAAGTCAGTGAAGATCATGAGAAAATACTGCAGTATTTAAACACATAGTGTAGGAATAGAAGCGTGTCCTAATTTGGGAGCCTCGTTGTGCCTGAGGTAGGCCTAGAAACAAGTTGATTTTTGAGAACTTAGATGCAAAATGCCTCATTTCATTAATGTAAAATAGACGAGCCCAAAACGACACTAAAATAATGAGCAGGAAATAAAGTCACTAATGGCATTTGGCCTTATTACATTGGTAAAAGCAATAAAAAGGAAACCTAGACTACTTAGTCCCCGAAGGACCTTCCCCAGGCTTGGTCTTCTTGGTTCTATCAATCAGGATCCCCAGGTCGTGCATGCCTAACAACAGGTATACACTTGCTAGATGCCCTCCTTCGTTTCCTTCAGCATTCTGGCAGTCGGCGACCCTTTTTCTTGTCTTTGCTTCTAGCTCCATCAAACCCTACTCCAAATATTCCAACCTTTCACTAGATTTGATGTCCCTTTCCTTCCACTCATCGATCAGTTCCATATTAGTCTTGTGTTGCTCCAGATGCTCGGCCTCGGACTCACGAAGCCTTTTGCGCAGATTATTGTATTTCACCTGAGCCTTAGCCGCTTCGTCTATGACCCTGTTTCTGATGATTCCTGGCTCAACTATCCCTACTATGTTGTCTTCCAACCATGATAGGTAGAATCGTACATGCCCTGCGTGGTATCTATCGGGCTCGATGGTATCCCTTTCTACAATAACCTTGAGATGCCATAGATGCTGAGCTCATATTTGTATGGGATATCGTCGTCAAAATTCGCCCTGTAATGACTCATTT
Source organism: Nicotiana knightiana (assembly GCA_005239525.1). NCBI lineage: Eukaryota > Viridiplantae > Streptophyta > Magnoliopsida > Solanales > Solanaceae > Nicotiana > Nicotiana knightiana. Next base: position 25,772 of record ML430805.1, read on the forward strand.
TGGAGACTCGCGGTATAACTTTCTTTCTACCCGCCTGTCTCATGACCCTGATGGGAACATAGGGATATATGCCCCTTAAACCAATCAACACCAGGTGTGGAGCGTCCCTCAATCGGATGATGGATTCGCTGGTAGGGAACCATTCGAACATCCATTGAACCTGGTCCTCGGTCAAATTATCAAAAAAATGTGCCTATTATGTAGCATTTTCCGGTTGAACAAACCTATCAGGGATGTAGGTCATCCTCTTAGGGTGGTGGAAGGCTATATGATCATTTTACGCCCTTCGTGGAAATTCCTGACGATATTGGCCTCTCTGGAGATGCTCCAATAACCAAACCTGTAGTAGCAAATTGCAACCCTCAAAGTGTTTGGTCCCCTTCTGGCAGTTGTCCAAGGCTCAGTATATGTCTGCTATGATCATAGGGACAATGGTATATGTTTGCCCTTCGATGCCTTCCATTAAGATTTTGGATACCATAGCCAGTCTAGTGTGAATCTGGTCTCCTTTGCTTGGAAACACCATCAGACCCAGGAAGCAAACGACGATCACGAAAACCCTGCGGTGAATGTGACCCAAGGAAGTAATAGAGAACTCGTCGTGGAAGATACAATAAGATTTGCCATGGCCGTATCGTTCATAGAGATAATCAAAAGGTACGTAGGAATCTGTCAGGAACTCTAAACCATAGTTCTTCTTTAAACCCATCATTTTCAAGAACCCCCTAGCGGCACGGTTTCCGGTACCAACAAACCTGGATTGTCCCAAGGTAAACCCGCAAAGCCCCCTATCTCCTCCAAGAGGGGGGTCATTTCTATGTTGCCAAAACGGAACACAGACCTTTCTCTGCCCCAAAACATAGTGTATGCTTCGATCAACATGTTGTTTGGTTGAATATCCAGTAAAGAGGTCAAGTTCCCGAGGACCCTCTTCACGTGGTCTTTGTCACTGGGTGAGAGGTCTTCCCACCAATCCAACAATAGTGGTGCTATTCTTTGGACCATGCCGAACCTGGGGACTTCATGCCTCATTTTCTGCAAAATAGATAGGTTAGACCCTTACCCCCGCCAGACTCGACTATTTATACACTTATGATTAGCATGTAATTATTTAGTTCTCTAAATAAATGCACAGAACGTGACTGCGTCTATTGGGATTATGAAAAACCCGGTGGATTTTTTTGGATAAGGCTGTCTTAAAGGGTTATTGTGCGGACGACACGCTAACCCGACTAGGTTTGACCATGATGCGTGCACAATATAATAGAGTAACATTTCTATGGAGTTTTAGACTGGTACCCTCAAGCGGATAACTTGAGGGGGAAAGGCACGAAACCGTCAACTGCACCGTTGATCGACTGGTTTTACCGCAAATAAGCCTTTCTGAATTTAGGGGTGGTATAAAATGGAAAGGCGCATACACTCATCAAGCGTTGATATAGGATTTGAATAGGCACGAATGGAATATGATGTTGAGCATGATTATGCAACAATAAATGAGCAATAAAAACATGTTGTCATGTATTGCACGTTATGAAAGCGGTAAATACAATAATTATAATTGAAAAAGCAGTTACGAAGAAAACAAAAAGAAACACGTCAGTTTTGATTCTGAAAGGAATAAATAGTTGAAAGAGATAATCAATTAATGGAACATAAAGGGGGAAAAGGTGAAGGTCGCAAGTATTAACAAAGTAAAGACAAGTTCACAAAGCAGTTTGAAATGGTAAAAGCCTATATAAGTCCCCAGCATAGTCGCCATGCTGTCGCGCCCCGTCTTTCCTCCCCTTTTCGGGTCGGTCAGGGTATTCGACATTATTGGGACAACTCGTTTCCTTTTGGAAAAGGATAAGGAATTGAAGAGTCGCCACCTAACGATTTTAAGGTGCGTTAGCCACCTATTAAGGGTAATTTATAAACACGGATTAGATAACCAGAGATAGGGTAAGGACTTGAAATTACTTCAAGGGGAAGGTGTTAGGCACCCCTTAAAGTCAACAATTGTGGTTCCCGGCCAAACAAGCTTTGTGAACTTTAAGACAGGTAGCACATAAGCAAACAAAACATATAGGTAAACAAATAAAGATTTTAGGAAGATTCACAGTCTAAGAACACACATGTGCTAAAGTTTTAAAAGATTTAAAGTCTAAAAATACATATACAAGATTTGAAAGAGTTATGATCTAAACACACATATGTAAGGGATAGGGGGTCCTAGGTCGTTTATCCTATAGGATCACATCGATAAAATGCCCGGTAATCACTCCTGAGAAGAGGGGATACACGTTGCATTAGCGCACCGGCCATCATATCCATATCTACCCTTCCCTACCCCTTAGCGGTTAGTAAAGCGAGAGTTGTTTAACGATCTCTATGCGTGATGTTACCCGTCCCTTTTAATGTCCCTAGAGGAATTTAGGAGCTCTACCTATAGGCAGTTCTAGATAGACCCCTAAGGTTGAAAGGAGAAAATACTAGGAGACAAGCAACAACAGATAAGATTTGAACAGATAAAATAGGAAAAAGCAGTTAAGAGGCTCAGATTTACCTCCACATATAATGCACATAAGCAGCACGTCTCAAACACAAACAAGGACAGTATTATTAAGAAGGATCATGATGTCTAAGTGAAAATCAGAACACAGAAGATATGCAGCTTCAATTTTATAAACACAGAAGCAGGACCTAACCAGTTTGCCTATTGAGTTTAAAACTTGTTAACCATTAGGCAGTAAACACAAAGCAACAGTTTTCCAGTTTTTAAAGAGATGGATTGCCTAAGGCTTGCCTAGGAGTGAGATTGTGCATAATAATTACCAGAATTGTTAAAAAAAAGTTCAGAAGTTGTTTTACCTAAAAGCATGATTTTTTAGGTGTTACAAAATACAGGGATTATCACCAGTTTATTTAAAACATGATGATCAAATATGAGACTGTCTTATGTCCTTTTTCATGCATCAGTAGTTTAACTAAGTGTGACTGAGTGAGATCCTAAAGCATGGTATCTACCATGCACATAGAGATGCAGAATGGTTGTAGAATTCCTAAAGCATGATTTCTAACTGCACAGGAAGTTACAGGATAATTTCAGGATGTGCAGGGCAACATTTTTATGTTGATGCCTATTATTTAGCCTAGAAGCAGGATTTCTAAGTGATAAATAGGGTCAAATGAGATGCTGAAGCATTAAATCTAAAACATGATATCTAATGCATGACATGTTTAGAATTTATTGGTCCTAAACATGGATTCTAATGCACATATAGAAAATGTAAACCTAAGGCATGGTTTCTACCTCTTGATGTTGATAACATAAATAGCTACCTTTCCCTTTTCACTAGCCATCCCCAATATCTGTTTACAAATAATTTTTACAAACCAGTTCACTAAATTACATAAATAGATAAAGGAAAAGAAGAAGTTAAGCTATAGGGAGCCTGAAAAAACAGGTCCAGATTCCCAGAACCTCAAGTGCTCAAATGTTTCATAGCCTTTCTCATATCCGGGTGTGTCAGAGTTCCCTAAGGACCTCAAGGGATCCCGGGTGTGCTCACACCCAGATTTCATAACCATAATTGAGTAGATGTAGTGTGGAAGGGCCAGCCCCAGTGCACCAGAGTTCAAAGGGATCTCATAGGAATCCCAAGGCAGTCATACACTAGAGGGGCAGAACCTAAGGACCTAAGAGTAGAGTGAGAGTGATTGACATAGTTTTGAAAAGGTTTTAATAGAAAGGCAGCGTTTGGAAAAGACTTAGTTGAAACAGTTTTATAAAATAGGAGAGTCTTTTAGTAAAAAAAAAAGTTTGTTGACAAGAGTAGGACAATTAACAAACAGTAGACTAATCACAACACAAACAGATTCAGCACATTCAAATCGCAGTCCTTCATACAGGGGTGGTGGGAATTGGGGACACATAGAGCACATAGTATACAGGATCATAGAAGTTCTTGTAGGGGGTTTATAGGGATTAGGGTATAGCTAATGGTACCAACACAACATGAATTTCAGAATCAACACAGAATCAGACAACTTAGGATACAAATCGCTTTGCAAAGAAAGGTTCACGCTAGAAAATAGGTAAACATGAGATAGAGCATATCATATTGGGACATACTACAAGGGTAACATATTCATAAGCATACTGATCCTGAGTGGGGAATAACATAATATGCTAGATGAACAATGATGTAGACATGTCAATTACATGTTGAACAACAAAACCATAGATAGAAACAAATCAGAAACATGAAAACTGAAGCAGTAACAAAAACATGTTGGTTTTGGGACTTGAATTGAAATCAGAACATATCAGTAAGGGGATATTAAACACAAAGTGAAGGTTAAGAGAGCACAATAATTAGCCTTGGCTTGCATCCGGCTATTTCAGAACAGTAGTAAGTAAGTAACAAAGAAAAAAGAGAGCAGAAAAGCTTTGAGTATGATAGCGAGATTTTTGAACTAATGTGTTCGTGTGTTTTGAGTTCAGTGTCAGTGTCTTAGAAACGAGAATGGAAGAGAGTATATATAGCAGTTGAGAGCTAGACAGAATAAGGTAAAGAATCAATTATGTAGCAATTAGGGAAAATTACAGATTCAATCATACATAAAATTAACCAAGTTTCCACCAATTATGGGGTAATCAACCAACGGTCAAGAGCAGGGCAGATAATTAAGAAGGAAATCAAGTAACCTTAGGTACAGAGTAGGTAATTAGGGATAAATACAAAAAAGTTTAATTAAGGAAACACTTAATAAGAGTCATCAAATTTCACGGTTAATCAAAGATAAGGCAAGAAATACTTAACAGTTATAAAAAATAGGGAAATAACCGTAAATCAGCATACAAGTATTACCATAGCAAATCAGTGAATCAAGGACTCGAAATAATACTGATTTTAAGGAAAACAGCATAGGTTTCCATGAATAAACAAGTAGGCCAAGCATAAACATATTAGATCAGCCGAGAATAGAATCACAAACCCTAATAAAGACGTACTAGGGTAAAAATCACAGGTTATCGAATTAAGCTAAAGGAAATCATGAGAATCAAAGCATAGATCGAAAACAATGCGCAAGTAACACGGTCAAACTCGGAATCGAAGCAAAGTATAAGAAAAAATGGAGTTTTAGCATAAATAGACTAGGGTTTAGGCAAACTCAACATAAACCGGTCAAAAGCACATAAGAACATAAGATTACACATTCAAAATCGGAAAACTTTGGGAGAAGATGATTTTCAGTAAACCCTAGTCAGGAAGAAATGAACAGACACTTGAAAATCAGAAGGTTTTCATAAAAACAAGCGGAAAACAGTTCGATCCATCTCAGATCTGTACAGATCTGAGAAGTTCAAGAGATGAAAGTAGGTTTTCATAAAAACAAATGGAAAACGGTCAGAAGTTCAAGAGATGGAAGTAGTTTTTCGTAAAAATAACGCAGAGATGAAGAGACCAGCTTAGAGACCCATAGGTTTAGGCAAAAATAAAAAGATCTTACTCAAGATCGAGCCATGGCGGCTTGAAACAGGAAAGAACAGGCCCAAGGTGTGAGTGGACTGGCCCTCGTCCCTTGAGGACCTTAGAGACAAGTAATACCGGCATAAGAGAGCCATGAAAGGCCCGAGGGTGGTGAGGAATCACCATGGTTGACGACAGATGAGAGGCGGCGAGGTGAGAGTTAGGGTTAGGATTAGAGAGGATTTTGGAGAGGAGAGTGAAGTGTGACGGCGGAGAGGGTGAGTGAAAATGAGAGGGTTTGGGGGGGTCGTTTGGGTTTAATTATGGTAAGGGGGATCTGGACCGTTGATAAAAAANTTTAGGCTAGAATCAAAATAAAAATGGCTAGTTGTTAAATACCCCAAATAAATTGATAAAAAATAATTTGTAAAATAGTTACTAATTATAAAAAATGAATTTCATGTATAGAGATGTTTTAAAAATGGTCATTTAGTATTTGATATACAAAAGACTAATTTCTGGTAAAAAATAATACAAAAATTATACGCATGGGCTACAATTGTAAAGTTATTGCAATTGTAGCCAGAAGATGCCAAATTGGCTATTTATAGAATAATTTGGACTTAATAGGACCATTATATAAATATTAAATCAAGAAAATAATTTAAATCATGTGTGATGCAATTTTGTAATTATTTATTGGAATAAAATACTGGGCAAATTAATAAAATATGTAGAAAAGTTTGGAAAAATACCAATTGATGTTAATGCATGATTTTGAAGACATATATGCATTTTGAAATACTTTTTTAGGAAAAATTGGGTATCAACAATGATGAAGATGGTTGCGATCCGTGTGACTGCGGGTTGAACAGGCCCTCCAAGTTGTACCTCGTGTACAAGGTGGATTGGAAGGTGTTCCATCACATCAAAGAAACCACATGGAAATATTTTTTCCATCTTACTAGAAGTTACACGAATGTTATGATCCATCCGAAGTAGGTTTTCTTCCCTTAAGGTGGTAGAACACCAAGTCTTTGAAAAATAAACCAATATCTGTGATGGGTTTTCAGATTCTTTCAGGCAAACCACAAAATGCAATAGGCATTAAGGTCTCCATGAAAACGTGACAGCCATGACTTTTCAAATGGCTCAACTTCCCTACCTGCATATCTAATTTTTTTTCTTAGATTCAACGCATAACCATCAGGCATCTTCAATTTCATAACCCAATCACAAATTTGTCATCTTTCCTCCAAAGTGAATGTGTATCTTGCTTTGGGCTTGAACAACTTACCATTGTTTGCTGTCTGCAAGTATAATTCAGGTCACCTGCAATATTCTTGTAAGTCCATTCTAGTCTTTGGGTTATCTTTTGTCTTACCTTTAACATCCATCACTGTGTTAAATAAATTATCAAAATAATTCTTCTCAGATGGCATCAAGGTTGTGTCAGAGAAGATTATTCTTCCAATAAGGCAACTCCCAAAATATACTTTGTTTCGTCCAGTTATGAGTAACACCATATCCGGGGAATCTAGAAGGTGGAGCCTCAGTAACTTTACTGAAGTTCTGGACCCTCTCCCAAATTTCCTCACCTGAAAGTATCGAAGGTGGTGAATCATATTCCACTTTATTATTTTTGAATGCATTTTTTATCCTTATAAACTCATGATCACCAGGCAAGAATTGATAGTAACAATCAAACCATGATTGCTTTCGGCCATGTTTCAAAGTGAATGCTTTACCATTTTCCATGCAGTAAGGACAAGCTAGCTTCCCAACAGTCATTCACCCAGACAACATTCCATACGAAGGAAAATCATGAATAGTCCACATTAAATTAGCACGCAATCTGAAATTCTGCTTGGTTGATATGTCAGATATTTCAACACCATCACACCACAACTGTTTTAGCTCATCAATCAAATGTTGTAAGCATACATCAATTAAATTTTTCGGATTACGTGGACAGGGGATAATGCAATTTAAAAACATATATGGACTAGTCATACACAATGCCGGTGGTAGGTTATAAAGTGTAAGAAAGATAGGCCAACATGAATATGGTGTCGTAGATATAGAAAAAGGCGTAGAGCCATCCGCACACAAACCTAACCTAGTGTTCCTTGGTTCACTAGCATAATCTGAATATGTCCTATCAAAGTGCTTCCAAGCTTCTCTATATGAAGGATGACACATAACACCAGGTGATCTTCTATTTTTAAAGTTCCATCTAATATGAGGAGCAAAACTCATTGACGCATATAACCTCTTTAACCTAGGTATAAGAGATTAAATAATGCATCACCTTCACAGTGACCATATTCCGGCTGGAAATCCTCTTGAAACGAGGCTTGCAGAATTTACAACTTTCTAAATTTGCATCATCTTTATAATATAATATGCAACCATCTTCACAAAAATCAATTCTCATTGACGAAAGTCCTAACTTAGAAATCAACCTCTTTGCCTTATAGAAATCACCACGTAAGTTGATATTTGGGTCAACTAGTTCACTCATAAGGTCAATGAAAGAGTCCATGGCCGCTTAAGAAATATTCTAATCAGATTTGATACTTAGTAATCTAACTGCAACAAACAACTCAGAGTGCAGACTTTATTCACGTAGTGGACGACTAACTTCCTCTAACTATTATTCATAAAAACGTTTTGCATCGCCATTAGGAGTTTGTTCAACATTTCGTTGGGCTCGCCCCCAGAGTGCATCTCAAAAGCCTCCATAACCATATCCTGAATTATAGGATCATGATTTTTATTCTCCACCGACCTACTACTTTTACTAACAACCATGTTATGAAATATTCCACGGCTACCATCGATCTCTCCATGATTAGTTCACACAAAGTAATTCTCTATAAACCCCTTCCTATAAAGATGAAGCTTAACTTCCTCCGGTTTTTTAAATTTCACACAATCGCACTTGACACAAGGGCACCTAATTACTCATTCAGTTTGGTATGATGAAAGTGACATTGCATGTCTAATAAAGTCATCAACCCCTTCTATAAAATCCTCCTGAAATCCCCGTCGATTAGGATAATTCCTATTGTACATCCAAGTACGATGTTCCATCTATACAAATAATACAAAAATAAATGGAGATATTTCCATAAGTATTAGAACTACTTAATTTATTCTATAATTATAAATTAATTAAATCATTTTTAGTTAATTAAGATAATTAATTTTTACTAATTACACCAAAATTAAATTATAGTAAATATAATTAATTGTAATTCATCCAATTTAAACATATACTATAAGTTCAATTTATATCCTAAAAGTTCAACCATTACTCCTAAAAGTTTAATTTATATCCTAAAAGTTTAATTCATATCCAAAAAGAAAAATCGTTACCTATAAAAGTTCAATTTATATCATAAAAGTTCAAACTCATACCCTAAACAATTCAATTAATCTCACAAAACATAAGCTCTATCCAAAAAATTCAACACTTACCCCTAAAAATTCAATTCATACCCTGAAAGTACAATTCACACAACAAAGTTAATAATTCAATTCCTAACTAAACTATTCTAGTCAATACAAACTTAAACATTCAAATTACACCATATGTAATTTCTTCAATTCAATTAAAACAATACCTAAACCCTAGATTTTAATACAGTGCAAAGTTAAACAATCAAGTTACAAATTAACTAATTAACAATAAATTAAATTTATACAAAAAAGATATAAGTTGTAATTCAAACTTAAAATTTTTAAGAGGTGGAGAAGGAGGGGTGCAGTGATGGAGTCAGTAGCAGCGGCAGCGGCGACGACGGGGGAGTGGCGACGTGGGGTGGGGAATGCGATTTGTGTGAGGGAAATAGGGAAGGAGAGGGGGAATGGTGTTGTGTGTGTGAGGGAGAAGAGAGTGAGAGAACTGATGGGGAAATCCTGCATTTGGGATCTGAAATTAGAATTACCGACCAACGATGGTCGGTAATTTTGGTCGTTACACTAAGTGACATGTGTTGACTGTATTTTGACTATTAACTGATCAACTTTTATCGGTTATTTTTTTTTAAAAAACTAAATTATTATTTTTGTGTGTGTGTGTTTTTATTTCTTAAAATATTATAAACTATAAAAGAATATTATAAGTTATAATAATTTATTTTATTCACACACACACACACACACACACACACATATATATATATATATATATATATATATATTTATTTATTTATTTATTTATGATAAATAATTATAAACCATAAGCATAATAAATAATTATATTAACTAATTATTTTAAATAAATTATAAGCATCTAATTAAGTTAATTTTCTAAGTTATAATTAAGTATATGAATAATTTCACACATACAAACACACACACAATATTATAATTGATGATCAATCACATGCATTACTACATACGAAAACTCTATCAATTGATAAATCAATCATCACTAATAGTGCATGATATAGATTAATCGATATAGGTCGAGACGGTTTATTTTTTATATTCATCATAGGTCGAAACGTTTTATTTTTTAATATTCATCGATGCATCTAAGTAAGTTACAAGTCGATTAATCAATTTACAGATAGATATATTTGATGATGATCAATTATATATACTAATTAGATTATTGCTTCTTTACCAGTCTATCCAAACCCTACCCAGTGACCCTGGCGCTTTATGTTTTTATATATATGCGGCTATACCTATACACACACACACACACACATACACACACACACACACACACACTTCTTTGTACTGCTTAATTAACTATATATAGCTTGTTATAGTATATGTTAGTGTATTCATTATTTGTACTACAAAATAAAGTGTTAACGTATTACATTTATATTATTTAGATAGTAAATATTAACGTGATTCAAAAAATTTGACCATGTTTGACCTAATAACCGACCAACTTTGGTCGGTTATTTTCCAAAAAATTATATATCGACCAAAGTTGGTCGGTAAAATTTTCCCCTGCAATAACCAACCGACTTTGGTCTGTAAACTTAACTATAAATTCTATAAATTTTATAAAATATTTTAAATAATAATATAATTACTAAAATCTAAAATTATGGGTCTACATTACCGACCAATGTTGGTCGGTAATAAAAAAGTTATTTTGAATAACCATGTCGGACCACTGCGGTCTAATTTTGACTAATATAAGTTGGTCAGTATGAAATTTAAATAATATATAAAATATTTTTTTTGTAGTTTTCGTTCGTTTTGGACGGTCTTTTGGTCGCTTTCGTTAACCGACTAACGTTGGTCGGTATAACTTGATCGATTTTTTCCTGATTTCTAGTGGTGCTATTTTGTATACATGAAGTCTAATGTTGCAAGACAACGCTTTTCGCGCCGCGGTGAGGTGTTTAAGGAACCTATTCTATACTGTCTGTTTACTATGTAATATTTTATGTTGCTCTCCCGCTAGGTATATGGTTTCAGAGATAGATATGAGTTATATACATCGGCGGTACACATAATTTAAACTTTTTTCAGATTACTGCATTGCCTTTCAAATACAGTAATCACAATGTAGTGTTAATATGTTCCTTAATAAAATTTATATAGTTATAAAGTGCATAAAAAACTACAAAATTATTACTTATAAATCACAATGCTTTAATAAGAATATGTATGTTTAACTTTTCGAATAGTAATACTCAAAGGCGCATGTAGTGTTATACTACCGGGTTCATCCAAACCTAATATTTTCAATATAGAGTATAAATTTCGAATTGAGAGATATAAATAATTTCTTACAATTTCTTAGATTCATGGACCCAATTCAATTCGGTGGGATCTTTCATTCACATTTTTTTCCACCAAGAATATCTATTTTTGGATAGAATCAAATACACATAATTTTACAGATAAATGTATTATATTATTGAGGAAAATCAATATATTTCTAATGTCGAATCAAGATCAACTAGGACACAAATAAAATATTGGGTCGAATTCTTCTTTGGTATCAAGGTAATAGCTATGAAATTAACATAAATATTCACTAAAATTGCAACGCATAGCCAGTCTAAACCCATAAATTTAAAAATATAATATATTTAAGCAAATTTTACCTCCTATAGCAAATGTATATACCCTATTTATTATAAATTAAAATTAATTTAAAATATTATTTTCTATAACTACCTTTTACATTTTATAGCAAAATAAGTATTTATGGTATTACTATCATTGAGACATGAAATATGTTATTTATGTTTTTCCTCTCTTTTTTCAATTAACACAAGATTCCCTCTCATATTATTTCTTCTCTCTCTCTCCCTCTCTCTCTCTCTCTTTCAATTAACACACGATTCTCTCTCAAAATCCCAACAAATTTTTTCGTCTTTCTCTCTCTCTTCCTTATCTCTCTGTTAGAGCAGAATACCTGCTTAGTTGATACGCCGAATATTGCAATGGATTTGTACTGTTTAGTTTTTACGCCTGACATTTGCAATGTATTTGTACTGCAATATTAGAAAGAAGTAGATTGCGGCTTTCTCTACATTGGATATTACAGTGGATTCCTCTACACGGATACTATAATATTTAATACACGAGAGAAGATTTGAGGGCCGAGGTTTTTGTTCGTCTCCATTTTTAGTTATACAATGTATACAATATTTTGCTTGGCCGAAAAATGCCATATCCGGCGAACTTTCTTCCCTTCTTTGCTATTTAGTCACATACAATGATACAAACACACTGTATTATGTACAAATTCACTCAAATATATTGTATTTTTTTTATATAAATACATTATTTTTTGCATGTATTTATTTATTTTGAAAGTTTGTATTTTTTTAAATACAACTGAATACACATGTATTCATGCATGAATACCAGGTATAGATAATGAAATACACTGAATACAAACATTAAAATAGAACAAAAGATAAACGGTGAATGAATTTAATTTTAAAATACTATGAAATACAGTAAAATATACTGAATAGAAATAGAAATATAGTGAATACAACCAATGAAATATACTGAATACAACAGTAATAACATGTATTAGGAATAACTAAAATGCTGCTAATACAAATTCATTTGAATACACTGAATATAAAATAGTGAATAGAAGAAATACAAACATTAAATCTAATGAATGCAACAGTAAAAAATATATTGAAATACACTAAATACTGAAGTCAAATACAATAGTTATATACAACTGAAATTTTATTCTAATTAATTGGGTTGATAATGAGGCATGTAAGAATTATTTGTTGAGTTATATTAGGAGTGTATCACGCTAATTGATATTATTTTCTTTATAAGAAAATTGGACATACTTATTTTTAAGGTGATTGTCGTTACTGTATTCATGAACACATGGCGCGAATATATTTGAATACATGTGCGTACAACTGGACTGCCTTGATTTTAGGCGCTTTTTGATGTTGTATTCATGAATGTAGCAACGCCGAATACATGTGAATACATCCACATACAACTGGACTGCCTTGTTTTTAGGCATTTTTTACTGCTGTATTGATGAATACAGCCGCGCAAATACATCAAATACACTACCGTAACAACTGAATAGTAGCTGTAGGAAGTAATTATGTATATGGTATCTATATGAAGTTAATAGCCACAAAACAATAGTGATTTATGAAAATTCCTCTATGTTCAATATGAAGAACCTTAAAGGTCAAACCCATAGAGTTTAAAGCTAGCGTTTGACCATAGATTCTCAAATTTGTATTGAAAAATCTGATTTTGGTGAAGTTTAGTTTGAAGATAAAAATGTGTTTGGACATCAGTTTTCAAAATATATTTTGCAAATTTATTTTGAAAAAACATGACTTATACGCACAAATTCTAAAAACTATCACAAATACCCAACAATACCATTATCAATAACATTTTTTATATTATCGCAAATCATAGTCCTGAACATAAATAAATTTGGTACACAATTTTTATTTTTATACTGAACTACATGATACACTATCAGACGACCGAGAAGACGAAACAACATTGTTACAAAATAATAAATGGTGGGCTTTTGATAAAATACAAAAGTTTGGGGCAATTTTTATAAAATATAATAGTGATATTTTGGCCCAACTGATTTTGAGATTTGAGATTTGGAATTTTGCCAAAATGCAGGCAAAATTTATGACCAAATATATATTTGCCAAATAAAACTCAAATTTATTTTGACAAAATTATTGGCCGAACGGGTCCTTAATCCTAAATGTGTCTCAGGTAATACTTGTTTTCGGGAAATTGAAAAATGAACAGTGGACTCTTTCACACCTAATTAATGGATTCAAGACACACGTTTTGTATACACACTCTTTCCTTAACTATTGTCCAGTAATATGTATTGTTATTTATATTTAACTGCTAATGCTATTAAATTATTTGATTTGATATTATCGAATGCAGATAAATATTTATCCTACTGTAGGCGTTTGGACATAAGAATTGTAAAATTCCAAAAAATGGTATTTGAAATTTAGAGTTGTGTTTGGACATAAATTTAAGTTTGAGTTGTTTTTGAAGTGCAACTTCAAGTGAAAATTAGAAATTTTATGAACAAACACCGATTCGAAAAAAATAAAAAGGCAAACTCGTTGAAGACTTCCCTAACAAATCATTCAGCTTTTTCCACAATTACATCAGCTTTCTGCTTTTAAGTTAAAGAAATGAGATTTGTATAATCTACTGGACTAGTATGCACTATAAGAAAACTTATAGGGAGGTATGTGCAATTATCTCAAAAGAAAAAAATAGAAACTACTAAAGTAAAGTCACATGAGTTTAGCATTTGGTGACTGGTAAGTCAAACTTTTCAGCGAAAAAACTCAAAATCGCCGCCAAAATTTGGCGGTCGTTCAAAATTCGAAATTCATACGAAAAAAGCAATAATAGTACAGTATATGCCAATTTCAGGATTTCAATTTCACTCCCTCCTCCTCCGCTCTCTCCCTCTCTCTGCTCCTATCTCGCTGACCATTAATGGCAATACCATAGCAGAACTCAATATCAGTTTCAGGTATTTCTTCCAAACCCTAATTCACTCTTCAATTCAATAATAGATCCGTTATCTTTTCATTTTTTTCTTCCATTTCCTTTCACCAAAGGTGCAAAACCACCTATCTTAAATCCCATCTGCTCTAATACAGTCCACAGAAAATAATTCAAAAATATTCCAGATCTGATAAATTTTGTTTCATGCGCTGCAAGCTGCGGCGTGGGCTAAAATTTTGTAAATTATTGAAATTTTTCTTAGTACGTAGCTGATAAAGTTATGGTGAGAGAACAAAGTATTGAATCATTTTATACCAAATTGCGGGATTCAGCTCTAGCTTCAGCTTCTACGTCGCCGCTGCTAGTTTTCCCCTCAACATCTGATGTTGATTCGCTCTGTGCTCTCAAGATAATTGGACATGTCCTTGAATCTGATTCTGTTAGATATGCTTGTTATCCCGTTTCAAGTTTTAGAGAGATTCATAAGTACACTGGGGATAATCTAGGGTCAGCTGCTGACGAGCCTATTACAATTTTGCTGATTAATTGGGGGTCTCAAAGGGATCTTAAGAAGGTTCTAGAAATTGGTCCCTTAGCACGTGTTTTCGTAGTGGATAGTCATAGACCTATACACTTGCATAATTTGAGTGACCAGAATGACCGGGTTATTGTCCTATATACTAAGGATGATGAGCAGCAGGCTGATTTAGCGTATGATTTTGATGTGTCTGCTTTGGCAAATGCTAGTGATTTGAATAGTGATGATGAGTTTGAAGAGGAGTCGGATAGCGAAGATGAAAATGATAGTGAGAGTGAGGAGGAGGATGGAGGTGGGACGAGGAAGAAGAGGAGGGTTTCTCAGGAAAATGAGAGTGACCATGTTAAGCTTTTTGGGAAATTAAAGAGGGATTACTATTATATGGGTACCTTCCATGGGAAGCCATCCGGTTGCTTGATGTATGAACTGTCCCATTTTTTGAGAAAGAACACGAATGCATTGCTTTGGTTGGCCTGTGTAGCTTTAACTGATCAGTTTGTTCATGAGAGATTAACTGATGAGCGATATCAAGCTGGGGTAATGGAGCTAGAACAGCATATCAATAGCTCAGGCAATTTAGACTCTATTACCTCAGTAACTCTCAAGGATGGAACGAAGGTCACAGCACCAAATTCTTCGAGGATTGCATATGAGTATGAGCCAAGGTTGATGTTGTTACAAGAGTGGAACTTGTTTGATTCAATGCTGTGTTCGTCCTACATCGCAACTAAATTGAAGACATGGAGTGACAATGGGATTAAGAAGATGCAGCTTCTTTTAGCTCGAATGGGTTTTGCACGTGAGGAATGCAAACAAAAGTTTCAGTACATGAGCATCGAAATCAAGAGGAGAATGAAGGACATGTTTGAACAATATCTGCCTGAGTTTGGGCTCACTGATTTCTACTACAGAGGTTTCTTGTTGCTTCATGGGTATAGTTCAAAAGTTTCAGCAGCAGATGTGGTGTATGGGGTTACTGCACTTCTAGAGTCATCTGTAGAGTCAGATGGCTCATGTGCATCCAGACAGTTTGGAGAGGCGTATGATGCGTTGTCCTTGACCAAGCTTGAGAAGTTGGAAACTGGAATGCGACAAGCTATCAAGGTTCAAAGGGCAATTCTTAGACAAGGGAGTGCAGCAATAACCAAGAAAGGTTCTATAAGAAGTGGGAGTAAATTTAGGTGGGTGAAGCTTGAAGACTCAGCAGATGCAAAGCTCCTGTGTCACCCTCAGGCTTTAACTAAATTTGGTTACTTTTTGATGGATGCTTTACGTGAGAAAGGAGCAAGGATGAAACCATTGATCTGTGTTTGCTACACTCAGGAACGAAGCAAAGTGTTGATTGTAGCAATATGTGGGAAGCCACGACTTGGTGCAGTCCAAGGAAATGCGTTTGGGCTTGCGTTCAGTAGTTCGGCTGAAGAGACAGGGGCTGAGTTCTTCCATGAACTGTTTGAATCATCATGGATAGTTTTGGATGCAGTTGCTGTCAATTCGTTCATGATTAGGCTAACAGAGAAACTTTTGTGATGAGGTTTACTTGAACATCCTTTCTTTTTACCATTTAACTGTAATTCTGTTCTTGATAGATGTTTGTTGTTCACTGTGAGCAAACTCCCTTCTGTTGTACTCATCTAAAATAATTTGTTAGTTATGAATTTAGTTTACGTGTATAACCAAGTTGGCTGCTTCTCTTCATTGTTTGTTACAACACTTATTTTCACTTGTATTTAGTTTGATGATGTAGAAGCTACTATCATTTAACATTATGCTTCTAACTCTCTTTGTATCCTTGCTGTATACTCTTCTCACTATGAGGCAGTGTACTTGCATAGTAAGTAATTTTTATGTATTTTAAAATGAAAAGCTTAGATTTCCTTGGAATCTTTAGATTTTTTTATTAAGTAATGCATCTTCCTGATTTTGTCATTCATTTTATTGTTTGACCTGATATTTTTGGGTGAATGAACCACTTACATTTACTTGGGCCTTTATTTCAGCATACTGCCAGTAGATGTGTGAGATTGTTGTCTTGAAATTCTGAATCCTTGTAATTCAGTCCAACTTTTACTGCAAAAGGTAGTACTAAGAAGAAGCTATTCCCCTCTCAATTTGGATGGCCTAGCTTGACTAGTAAAGATTAAGCCAATAAAGTTTTCAAGAAGCTACTTTTGAGTTGAATAAAAGTAATTGTTGAAATGTATGAATAAAAAGAGTTTAAAAGATGATATAGGGAGAAAAAACCCAGAAATAGTCCTTTAAGTTCTTACAATTACTCGAAGTCATTCCTGTACTTCACATGGATTATAAATAGTCCTTCAAGTATTCAAAACTAGTACATTTTGATCCTTGCGGAACGTCTGTTAAAAGTTACTTGATCTATCACTGCAAGGGTCACCTTAGCTTTATCTCTGAAGCCTAACTTGCTTGGAGGCATCAGCACCTTAGGAGACATTTTCTCTCTGATCCTTCCTAATTGAACCTGCAGAGATCAAAGAATTCAGCACATTGTGATCTCTGGACGCCAAAGCTTCTCGAGTCCTGCTGAGCCTTGCCTTTAGAGGCTACTTTCTTCATAGCCTGCACATTCTTACTTCTCACTTCAGAAGCTTCATTTGCCTTTATCTTCCTCTTATTCCTTTTCTTAAATTTCTTGGTAGTCTGCTTAGTACTTCCTTCCGATTTCTCTCTCCTCCTTTCCCCCCTCCATTTCTTTCTCCATTTCCTTCATATTCATCTTCTTCCACTGTGTCTCCTAGGATATCTTTGTATACACCTGTAGCACTTCTCTGATTTCCTCTTCCCCATTTTTGTCACAATTACCACTAGCATCTTCAATTCTCTTTTTAGCACTATTTCAGTTCTCTTTTTCTACACCTGCAGCATCTCTCATTTTCTGCTGTTTTTGTCCATTTTCTTAGTTATCATCTCCACTGTTACCAATGACATCCTCTTCATTTCTATCAATACCACTGTTTCCATCTTCTCCCATCATTGCATCTGTTTGATTATATTTGTTATTTGTTAAGAATTCTCCATTCTGCTTTTCAATTCGGCTCTTTTCTTCTTATACTATTGTACTGCACTTTCATTGTGTCTGAAAAACTGTGCTCAGACTCTGCATTTTTACCTCTGTTTCAACACAAGTCTGCTCTTAACCTCTAGTTCTGGAGATAACTGTAGTTATGTTAACATTGTTTGTTATCGTTGGGCCATTTGCTTTTGGACAGCTTCAGCAGCATTGCCTTCACCTTGGTTTTTGCGTGCAGATACAGTGTCACCAACTCTACAGCTTCAAACCAAAGCCTGTTAAATATGCACCAATTTGAAAATAAATAAGCAAGAGAAAGAGAGATTGCAATTGGCAAACAATGGTTAGATTTTGAATTCTCTCCCTTAATGTTGATTTTTTTCTAAAGAAAAAACCACACCACGTTCAACTGTTAACTGAGCTCTTTAAGAAGGTTTACCCACTTTATTGGAGGTTTTCCTTTCACTTACAAGTAGTATTGGAGGTCTCCCCACGAAATGGATATAAAACAGTAGCACTATACTCTAAAACACCAAGTATTAAGTTTGTTGTGTTTGTCTTTTTTCAACAAGGAAACTTTAGTAGCGGAAATAAGAATTCCTAATTTCAGTCAATTAATAATGTGGGTGATAATCAGCTGCTAATTGTTTGAAAGAGATTTTTCAAAGGAGTGCAAAAATCAAGTTACGCTACTTTAGAAAATAAGTTTACTCGAGCGAGCAGCCCAAATCATTTTTGCTCTAAAGATTATACAGAAAAAAGTAGTATCTATCACAGTCAACTATTATCGGGTTTTAGCTTTACGCACTCCAACTTTTATCAAGTCAATTTTGCAAAGTTTTTCAGATATATGCAACAGACTACTACATTTTTTTTTAGTAAGGGAGGGCATGTTTAGTATCTCAACTCGGGGAATAAAAACTAGTCCAAATTTATGCAAAGATTAACTGTTTGGGTGAGTGATGTAATTAAGAGCTATTACTATGAGTTGATGATCAAGAATTTGTAAACAAGCTGAACGGATTCCATAAATTACTCAAGTCTATAGCCAAAAATAGGATAAAGACTTAAGCAAATTTATAGGATTTTTTTCACCAATTGTAATAGTAATATAGTCTTTGAAAAGTCAGGTAATGACTTGATGTTCAATTGATAAGGAAATATTTTTCCACCAATTATAATAGTAATAAAATCTTTGAAAAGTTATGTAATCTATATCTATATTATATTAAAAGGACGGTACTATGCATTTTGGTTAAGCCAAGTGGCAAGCTAAAATGAAGTCATTTGGCAATTTTAGGACAACATTAATTATAAATAAAAATATAATTAATGGAAGTAGTTTAATGAATCTTATACATGATCTAAATAGATATTAGACAAATCTAATCTATATATCTATATTTATATGTACTAGTATCTATGAACGTGCATTGCACGTTAATAATGACGCATGATGATTTAAACATTTATTTATATGAAGGAACAATAAAATTTAATTAATGAGAGAAATTTTATGTATAATAATACAATAATCATCTAAATGCCGAAAAATATTATTACATTAGCATAATACATGAATTTAAAATAAAATGGCATCATCAAAACTTACACAAATGATCAATTTTGTCATGTTAGTTAGATAATGTATTGTAGTTTAAAAGCATTTAATATGATGATATCTTAACGAACAATTCTTTGTGGACAATATTTTTTTGTGTGTGTTTCCTCCTAATGCTTTGGTCGCTCTGCCTTAACCAAAACTCTTGTTGTTGATCTTGATATCCCTCTTGAAAGTGCAACATACAGTTGTTCGTGCAAGAAAAGATATTGCGGTAAATATAGTCCAATATTTAGGATGTCTGTCCTTGTGCTTTATTTATTATATTTGCAAAACATAAACATACTAAAAATTATTTTCACACAAACTTAAAAGGATATTCCTTAGTTTCAAAGATGAAAGCTGAATTTAGGGACAAGAATATACTTAGAAGCACATTGACCAGTATCATAATTTTGCATGTATGACGTTATTGTCAAAACTTCTATATACCATCTGTGTGCTATTGCATAAGTTATTTGGCGTATCTATGTTTTTCAGTAGCATGACAGATATATTTTTCTTCAAAATCAATCTATATACAATGGAAGATCAATTTTAACTTAGTCTATTATATATACGGTGACACTAACATACGTAGGAAATAATAAACTTGACAACAAACATATATGGTAGAAGGTCATTTAGTATTAAAGTATTTAAGTATTCTCTTGGTAGTAATTATTGGTATCAGTTTCTGCTGAATCAAAACAGAAAAATATTTTGGTTTTTAATTTACAATTTTGCAATCAATCTTTTATTTAGTTGATCAACATAATCATTTCTGCTAGCTAATATATCATTTTAATTCTATCATGTGATTTGCATAAATTGCATTTTAATCTAATAATATAAATATTTCTCTAATTAAATGCACTACTATTACCATTGGGATTGATAACCAAGTGTTCAGGAAGAACCAAATCATCTTTTATTAGATGCTCTTCTTCGTTTCCGACACGAAGCAAGAAGACATTGAATATTGGATCTGTTCTTATTTTATATTTCTTGTCAGTTGAATCTTTTTCAATTGAGACCAGAAGTATAACTTTGACAAGCTAGCTTTTATAGTCTCTGTTTTATCGATTTTGAAACTATTGGTAGTACTTGACATAAATTACCTCCCAAACTATTAATTTCCACCAAACAATTCATTAATATCCAATATATCTCTAGAACTTCTGCAATTATTTCGATCGTTTGATACTTAACTTGTAACGACCTGACCGATCGTTCTGCGTTTTAGGACCCCGTGCCCCTAAATGAGACTTTCCGTAGTTGCTTTTACTAATTTATGACTTGGGGGGACGGGTGGTTCGAAGTTTGGAGGAGTATAGGAACACTTAGTTCCTTAAGGTTGGTCTTAAAGGCCAAGTTTGACTTCAGTAAACATTTTTAGTAAACGACCCCGGAATCGAGATTCAAAGATTTCGGTAGGTTCATATGATGATTTCGGACTTGGGCGTGTGTTCGGAACGGGTTTTGGATGACCCAGAAGCGTTTCGGCGCCAAATGGTGAAATAAGAATGTCCTTAAAGTTCAAATTGAGGTTTGGAACGTGTTTTTGTGTTATCAAAGTCCGAACGGAATTCTGAGACCGAAAATAGTTCCGTTATGTCATTTATAACTTGCTTGCAAATTTTGGTGTCATTCCGAGTAGTATAGATAGGTTCGACGCATTGTTAGCGAATTCAAAGAACTCGCAGTTCTTAAGTTTGATCCAATAGGTTTTGGGGTGTGATTTTTAGATTTAGCGCTGTTTCGGACGTTTCGAAGGCTCGAGCGAGTTCGTATTATGATTTAGGACTTGTTGGTATATTTGAACGGGGTCTCGGGTGGGCCCATATGCCATTCAGGCATCGAGCGAGGCAAAAACCAGCCTAAAATGACTGCTGGTGCACCAAGTCTGGTTGCGACCGCACCTGCGGAGGTCCAGTTGCAAGTGCGAGACCGCTCCTGCGGTCCCAGCCTCGCAGGTGCGACTCTTGAGGGAGTTGCCAATTTTCGCAGGTGCGGGCTCCTTTCTGCAGAAGCAGAGCCGCAAGTTCGGACTTCCCACCGCAGGTGCAAAACCAGGCCCTCTTCCCCTTCTTCGCAGGTGCGAAAAGCCTGTAGGTAGTGCACTTCCTTTTAAACACGGGACTTAGCCATTTTTGACCATTTTTATTCATTCTTGGGCGATTTTGAGAGCATGCAAGAAGGGTATTCGACCTAGCTATTGTGAGGTAAGTAATCCCTACTATGAATTTAGCTTATTACTTGAATTGTTAGGTAGATTAACACCACAATTAGTTGAAACCATGGGTTAGAGTAAAAATTTAGGTTTTTGACAAAAATGAGAAATGACCAAGAAATTTGTTGAGGAATCAAACCAAAACTATATAATATTGATCCTTAGGCCATGGGTGATATTTTCCTGCAAAAATTTACGGAATCCGAGCATGTGAGCTCGGGGGCGTATTTTGGGATTTTGCAATTTAGGTTGAAGTAATCATTTAAATAGGGAAATTTCATACTTTTGAGTATAGATTGATTTATTTATGCAATATTTGACTAGTTTCGAGTCCTTGGGCGACGAATTTGGAGTTTCGGGCGCATTCTTGACCCGGAAAGTAGACTTGACGCGAGGTAAGTGTCCTTTCTAACCTTGTAAGTGAGAATTTTTCCCATAGGTGAATTAAATGATTATGTGTCATTGTTGTGGGGGCCTACGTACGTGCGAGGTGACGAGAGCCCGTGCGTAGTGACTATTATTGCTATGTTCGGGTAGTTAGGGCCACACCATGCCATGTGAATTCCATTAAATTGAGTTATATGCTCTGTAATTTTATCGTAAGCAACTTTGTTTTTAAGAAAATCGAGAATTTGATGTTTTAAAGGAATTGTTATTTGAAAAGAATTCAAAGAAAGATGTTGTGTTTGCATGCGACCGCTTCGTAATTTATATCCCGTGAGCAGAGTGATTCTTTCCCCTACTCTCATGAGAGTGGGTCGTACGCCACGACAGGTTAATAGATGCATCTATAGTTCGCGTTGTTCGACCCTTCGGCAGTGCACATTTATTATTATTATGTTGGCCCAGGCTGGATGTCCTTATTCCACTATGCGCATGCTATTTGCCTGATATTGTTTATGACTGTTGAGCTGTGAATTATCTGGGGGATCGAACTGAAAACTTGTAAATTGATGCTTCATTACATATTTGGATTTTATAAGGTTCGATATTTATTTTCTTACTATCCATGCTTTGTCCTCTTTTAAATTATCACTTAAATACACTGTTTGGACCCTAGTAAGTGTCAAGTCGACCTCTCTTCACTACTTCTTCGAGATTAGGCGGAATACTTACTGGGTAAATATTGTTTATGTACTCATGCTACGCTCTGTACTTAATTGTACATGTTCTAAGGCAGGTGGATCTGGGTTCCAGTCCGGAGCTCGTTCCTGAGTTTTACTGGTCGAGGCTTCACGGTGAGATGCTCTTCTTGGCGATTTCCAGCAGCACTCTTGAGCTATTCTTTTGTTATTTCTGTCTGTACTTACTCAGGCAGTAGGACATACTTTCATTCTTTTGATATTATTCTACTAGATGCCTGTAGACTTGTGACACTAGTTTCTGGCACACACACGCTAGTAGACTTTATCTTGGGATGTAATAGTAAATTATGACTTCATGATTATTTATTTTGCATAAAATTTGCCTAAGTTATCAGTTTCTACTTAATGTCTCAAACTAAGTTAAGCAAGTGTTGAAAAATATTTTTGGCAAACTACCTGAAATCATTAGTAGATAATGGTTCGCTTGCCTGACGGCGGTGTTGGGCGCCATCGTGACCTGAGTTAAAATTTGGGTCGTGGCATGATCATAAGTGTTTCATCCCATATTATTAATTTTTCTTTCCTTATAAATTTAACACCATTTCTCTGCTTTGATATATTTGTAATGGTTATTTAACTTGTTTGAAGAACTATATCAAATCTAAAGTGGGTGGTCTCACAATAAAATCGTTATTGGTACACCACTTGCTATTATTGCTAATGACATACCTGTTGATATGATATTTGCAAATAATGCAAGACATATAAATATTATTTCGATTCCGCCGAAGGCATCTACAAAGAATAATCTCGTTATAGCATAGCCAACTCTTTATAATATAATCTTGAAAGCTTGTTCTTGTTTAGGATTTAGTTTTGATTGAGATTCCTTAAACACTTGTACAACATTTTGATTCTTAATAATATACTAATCTTTTTATTTTGTATTCTAACGCTTTTTTTATGGAATAAATTTATGTACTCTAAGATTTTTTTTAAAACCTGAATAAGAATTTTACTCATATTATGAATTTAAAAAATAATTGAATTGGATTCTCTTGCTAAATAATTAATTAAAAGATTTAAGTATTTGATTTTAATATAAAAAAATTATTCTATGTTGATTCAAATCTTAATATTAGTTCATCTCTTGTTTTGAATATTTAATATTAATTATAATTTTATCCACCATAAATTTTATTTTCAAAGAGTAAAAGCTTGATATGACATTTCACTTTCAGATATTTATGTCTGTAGAATCATTATTGGTATTGACTCTAACCAACCTTTCTCTCTCTCTCTCTCTCATACATTTATATTTTTAAATATTTTTCTTAATTGTTGTTTAATATTTGAGTATTATTACACGAAAAATTAATTAAAAAAATATTATTTGGTTAGAAAAATAGTTCAAATATAATATTATATCATGGATTTTTTCTCAATTTCAACTCTTTATGCAGTCCATTTAATATTACTTTTATATTTTTTTGGTATCGGACATTATGGAGTGGTAATATATTGCCAATACCGATGGTTCTTATAAAATTTATTTTGTTAAACCTTCCCTCATATTTTTATTAAGAATTTAATAGACAAAATTTTATTAATTTTAAAATC
The DNA here is from genome assembly GCA_005239525.1 of Nicotiana knightiana. Lineage (NCBI taxonomy): Eukaryota > Viridiplantae > Streptophyta > Magnoliopsida > Solanales > Solanaceae > Nicotiana > Nicotiana knightiana. Next base: position 50,341 of record ML430805.1, read on the forward strand.
TTAAATATTAAAATTAGCATCAAATGTATTGTAGTCCAAAAAATAGGTAATTGCAGTTATTTCCTTTCCCTATAAGTTCTTCCGTTTAATATTTTAGGGCTATTTTGGTATATTAATAATGTATTTATGTTTTTATAATAATATAGGCTCTCTTTTTTCCAAATGAATTTGGACAATATGATACATACTCAAATTAAATTAGTAATATGACATTAGAATATGTTTTCAAATTAAATTAGCAATAAAATTTTTTTAAGAAGTATATCCTAAAAGTAATAGGATTACATGACTAAATAATTACTATTTTTCCTAGTAGTGATTACTTTTTCTACGCTAATGGTGATACTAATTGTAGAAATATTTGCCGTAGTAGGAGACTTCTATTCCAACCAGGAAATACGTAGTAGGAGACTTCTATTCCATACATATACCTTGTATTTAACTTGAGATGAGTGAGAATAACTTACCTTGTGATCCTTGACGAAAACCCCTCCTTGAATCTCCCCACAATCGCCCATGCCTAGTGAAATAATGGAGAAATGGCCAAGAAATCCCGTTTTGAAACAATCTGCCCAGCCTCATTTCCACACCTGCGATCCTCATCTCGCACCTGCGATTCCGCAGGTGCAACCAAACTCTCGCACTTGCGGCTTCCTCAGCTCCAGCCAAAACTCGCACATGCGCCTTCGCATGTGCGGAAATTACATCGCACCTGCGCTCCCAGCCAAGACAGCAAAACCTCGCACTTGCGGTGCCAAAGCTGCACCTGCGGCCAAATCCTCGCAGCTGCGGTCACACCAGATGACAACAATCTCAGCACTTCTTCAAACTCCAAACTTGATCCGTTAACCACCCGGAATCCACCCGAGGCCCCCGGGACCCCGTCCAATTACACCAACCTGTTCCAAAATATAATGCGAACTTGCTCGAGGCTTCAATTCACATCAAACAACACCGAAACCACGGATCACACTAAAATTCAAACTTTAAGAACTTGAAGTTTCAAACTTCCACATCCAATGCCGAAACCTATCAAATCACGTCCGATTGACCCCAAATTTTGCACACAACTCATATTCGACATTATGGATCTGTTCCAACCTCCGAAATCGCATTCCGACCCCGATATCAAAATTTTCACTTTCGGTCGGATTCCTCAAAAATCTTCAAATTTCTATCTTTAGCCAAATGACTTCAAAATAACCCACGGACATCCGAATTCACTTCTGATCGCTCTCCCAACTCCAGAATCACCATACGAAGCTATTCCCAGGCTTGGAATCCCAAACGGATATCAACATCACTGAAATGCGCTTCAAGCTAAACTTAGGAAATTTCTTCAAAATGCTGACTTCCACACTATACGCCGAAATGCTCCCGGGTTATCCAAAACCCGATCCGTACATACGCCCAAGTCCGAAATCATCATACGAACCTGCAGGAACCTTCAAATCCTGATTCGGAGGTCGTTTACTCAAAATTCCAATCTTTGTCAATTTCTCCAACTTAAGGCTTCTAAAATGAGAATTTTCTTCCCAATGTGACTCCGAACTTCCCGAAATTCAACTCCGACCATGCCTACGAGTCATAATACCTGAAATAGAGCTGCTCATGACTTCAAACCATTAAACGACGCGCTAGAGCTCAAAACGACCGGTCGAATCGTTACATTTACTATTAGAAATGAAAGGAAAAGTCTTTTTGGATTTGAGATTTGAAAGTTTTTAAAACTATGATGAGAATGCTCAGACTATCTATAATATCAAAAAATTGAAGTATTATTTATGAAAAATAATAAAAAAATAAAATTTTAAAAATACATAATAACTTTCTAATATAGGTAATTTTACTAATGAAAATTAAAAATTAAATTTGTATCTTAAAATTAAAAAAGAAAGAAAATTTACCTAAAGAAGTAAAATGACAGTGAAATTATTTCTTGAACGTTTAAATATAATGTGTTCAAACAATTAAGAAAATATTTTTCTATCATTAATATCTAAATTGAGTGCAATTAGTTTAAGTTTCCAAGAATAGCATAATTATTTTGAAAATGTGGTCGAATTTAGAAATTAGAATGATAAGAATTATTTCAATTGGAGATGGCATTTTTTATTTCATAATTTCTTATTTTTGAAAATAATACGTAAAGAAATAAAATGACAACAAAAATATACTACAAATATTTAGATATACTGTGTTCAAACAATTAAGAAAATATTTTTCTATGACTAAAATAAAATTTTTAAAAATACATATCAAATTTCTAATATAGGTAATTTACTAATGAAAATTAAAAATAAAATTTGTATCTTAAAGCTAAAAAAGAAAGAAAAGTTAACTGCATCTAATACAAAAATAATTACAAGAGAAATCAATACATTTAGAACATAATAGTCAAATACCTTATGTATTAATATTTTAGGCCAATTCAAAGTCAATTTAAAATAAAATATAATATTATTTTGATTATAGATAAAACATTAATACAAAAATTAACTAAAATTTATAGTAGGGAAACAAATGTTTAAAAAAATAGAAGTAGTGGGAGGATATATATACTTTAAATTAATTTTTAAAATAAATAATCTAAATAATTAAATTATAGTTAAAAAATTATTATTGATAAATTTAAATGATTAAAAAAATTCGAGTAAGAGGATGCAAGCATAAACATATACCAAGTTTTAAGAATAAAATATTGATGTTTATTAAAGACTATTAAAAGGATAATAAGAAAGACACTAGTTTAATTATTAAACTAGTAAAAAAATTATATGATAGTATAATAATATTAAATAATAAATAATACAATATGTTTAAAGAACAAAAAGAAAAAAGAATTTGTGTAAAAATGATGTGATGAATAAGACATATTTGACTTTCAGATAAAAACAAAGTGATAGTAAGAATTTTATTAAAATAATATGATCTAATGTGCTCAAACAAGACAGATCACAACATGACATGTTTAGTATTTTTTAATATTGACAGCGAAACGAAATGCAAGTACTAAAATCAAGGGGTTAGGTATATATATATATAGGTTGTCCACTACGAGATTTGAACAATAATTTCATATCCTGCTTCATAATTTATATCTAATGTTATATTATTTTTTTTAGAGAATTTTAAGGTTATTTGCACATTATTCGAAACAACCTATATCATAATTTGACATAATTTATATTCGTACATCGCTCGGGTACTAGTACTAGTGATATATATCATACAAATATAACCTAACTCATATTGACCCGAGGTCCTGAGCAAACTTTGAGAGTGTTGAGTTATAACTCATACTCTTACTTAATTAGTTTTGACCGATTCAATTTTGATCCAACAATTCCATTTTGACTCCTAACTTAAACCAAACATCAATAGGGATATAAATAAAATGAGAACTATGGATGGATTTTTCCACCGTTCAAGTCATTCAATTTTTCTCTTTTGGGTACAAAGGGCTTCAGTTGTAACTTTGTAAGAGTGAGGACGTTTAAGGTTTGAAGTCAACTTAATTCCTTCCCAATTTATGCTTCTTTTTTTGTGTGTGGTTATTTTATGATATTCACACATTTCAATTAATAATATTGACAGGATATGCCATTAATTAAATTGATACGATATGCTTAATTCAGTTCATTTTCTTTTACAAATTTTAAATATTGATACGATATATTCTCAATCAAACCAATATTTTTTCTATATAAATTTCGACAAGATTAATATAATACTATTATCTTAAACTCTACATTCAAACTGTGCATTAAAATGAGTGTATTATTCGGTGAACTACATTAAAGTTATGTTATTATGGTTCCGTTGTACAAGAACAACGAAGGTAGTCCATTTTTAAAATTTAAGAAATTAATTAAGTAAAAGCACCAAGTTTCTTAAACTCTTTTCTAGACAATCAAAGTAGTAGGAGTATATTAAAGTAGCACATTGAAATGAAAGGTTTGAAAAGGTTAAAATTTAGCCGCTTATATTTATATCAATTTAAGCAATACATAATATGTATTTGTAAAGAATTTTTTGTTATCAAAAGTAACTAATCAATAATAATAGTTTTATCTCATAAAATAAATGAAGTACAACTAATAAATTAATATAATTCAATATTTTCACTTGAGAGCAAATATTTACTGATTGAAAAGAGTAGGAAGACTTCGAAAAAAACAAAAAAAGAAGAAGACTTGAACAACTTAGATTCACACGATTAAGATGCCACAAGTCCCAAAACCATAAGACGCGTGTCACCTGTTTCTCGGGAAAAAATAAAATAAAATAAAAAATAAAAAGGGGATCAAAAGAAAAACACAACACATAAGTTGTGAGCAATCAAAATTTTCACTCTTCATATCCCTCCACTTTTCTCTCGCAAAAAAAATCTTTCCCTTTCTGAAAACCCTAGACAGCGTTATTTTTCCATTCTTCTTCTCTCTATGCCTACTTCATGAGCCATTGGTGGTCAAAATTTTCGGACGCTTTTCCAAATTTAGGTTCGCTTTTCCTACCGATCTTTTCAATTCTTCGAATTTGTTGATTTCTTATGTTTTTTTCTCTTCGTTTATCGCTTAATCCATCTGTTGTTCGCTGTTTTGATCCGTTGATTTGGCTAAAGTCGTTGTCTTTTTTCGTTCCGTCTTTATTTTCAATTTTTCCCTTGCTTTGTGGTCGTTTTACTGGAACTTTTTACTTAAAGTAGAAACTTCTACTGGATTAGTAGTTATCTGCTGTTTATCGGATAATCGCACCAATCTTTTGGAGTTTTTTGTTTGGAACACTATTATATGCTTAATGTTAAATTTAGCGGTTTGAAAAAAAAATCCTCATTTTCAAGTTTTTCTCTCTTCTTTTGGATCCACAGGGTTAGAAAGATGTTTTCACTATGGAACTCTTGCAGTTCTGCTTCTGTTTGAGGCTATATGTGATGTTAATATTGATTTCAAAACCAAGTTCAGTGAGATGTATGTCTGTTTAAACAATATTTACATAATCAGGTCATTTAAGAGGTAATAGTAGGTAATTATATATAATAAGCATTGATTAGTAACCTAAACTAAATGATAAGTAACCTGTTATAATAGGTCAAATCCACATATGGTGTAAAGATTCTTTACATTGCCATTGTGTATAACTTAAATCCTTTTGAACTTCGAACCTGATATGAGTAAGCTGGATGACTTTTTTTAAGTCTTGAAGCAAAACTGTTAGATTTAGTTGTAATTAATGTTGAGTGCTCAAGCATGGCTTGTGAAGGTTCCTAGTGTTATAATCACACGGCGAAGTTTGGTTGTCTTTTTGTCTTCTTTTTCCGTGTAAAGATATAAAGGATGGCACATCAGGAAGAAAATTTTGCTGTTTGCTTAAATACTAATTGCCTTCATCTGTTACTTCTTGGTTGTCCATCTTGCTTTTTTTGTTTTTGTTTTTACAAATTTATCAAGAGCTTACACTAAAGTGCGTTTTGATACTTTAAATGCATGAAGTAATATTTCTAGTTTTCCTTATGCATTGGCGTCTGGGATGACAGGTTGCTGAAATTACACTTTTATGTTGGTTGATGTTTATTTACATACTTCCTGTTCCAATTGCATAATTTTGTCCAACATCTTCTTAGGAGATATAAGTTCGAAGCTGCCGTTGGGAAGCACAAGTATTCATAGAATGAGCAGCCAAGACAGAAGGGCACATCCGATTAGGTATACAAGGAACCACTCAAGAAGGAAGGCGGTACTAGATGTGGATCTAAATGCCACACCCCCATCTGATAATAGGGATCAGGAAGGATCTTCAAGTCTTGCTGTTCGTGGGGATGTGCCACCTGCACCAAGGGGTGTGTCTTTGACACCTGCTCCAATTGATGTTGAGGCACTTGATGATGATGTGATAATATCTTCTCCAAGGGCATTTGCAGAAGTACGCCTATCCAACTTTAATGCTTTCCCTTTGTAAATCTTTAGGTGGTGCATTATCTTGTGATAGCACCATGGTGTTTCACCTTGTGGCTAATTGTGTTAGAAATTTTCCTGCTTTTCTCTAGGCAAAAAACAACTCCATAAGGACTCGTGGACAGGTTATCGTGGTTGATGAGGATTCTGGTAATTGATTCTTCTTTTAGGAGCGCTTACAGCTGTAGATTGTGTGTGCACATTTTCTGGCTTAGAACATTATCTCACTTGCTCTAGATATTAAAAATTAAAAATTCTGTTAAAAATAATTCAGAATTACCTCTCTTTGCCCCCTGTACTGTTGTATCAGGATTTGACCTCCTTTTTTACATTTAACAACTCTTTTTCATCTCATGCTGTCACTGATGGGCCTGATTTTCACCTAATAGATATGCAGACACTGGAGAACCGCTTATCTCTTTGAAGATATTAAATGCAGGATCTATTTGTGCTCTTTACAAGAGTCTAAATTCTGTTAGAATGGAGAATTAAGTTGAATTTATCTGTTTTCACTAAATGCTAAGTATGAAAATGGATGACCTAAAACTAACATGAACATGAATCTTGATGACACATAGTGGATCTTTGCCAGTATTTACATGATATTCTGATTTACTCTTTGTGATCTTTTTGCCTACGGGGACAAGGGGAGGCGATGTAACTATGTCAGTACCATGGTATTATGTGGACAATTTGAGGCATGTGATATGATTCTCGAAATCAGCATTGAGGTGGTTGGGTTAATGCCATATACTTCTTTCTCCTTGGAGAGCTTGATTTTGACTTTGGTTATTTCATTTGCGTCCCTTGAGATTGGTCTTAACGGATCATAATTATTGCAGAGGATCGTTTGCCTAAGGCTAACAGTCGCAACAAGCGCAGAAGAGTCACAACTAATGATCCAACAATAATTGGTGACATTTACATAAACCTAGAAATAGAAGCAAATAGCAGCAGTTTAAAGGTAACTACAGAAGTTCTTTTATGCTATATTTAAAGCTCTTTACAGCATGAGTGTTCTTGTTTCTCAATTATTGAGAAAAAAAACAAGAGAGTTCTCATTTGAATGTTTCCTTTTTTCAATTATATTCATAAAGTTCAAAATTTCAAAAGGATCTATTGGGACTAGTGCTCAAAACATAATTCTGATTTTTATTTTGTGACAAAGAATGTTTGGTTTGATCTCTTAATTGTTTCTTTTGACTTGTATTGGTTACCTTTCTTTGTGGCGCTTTACTTTTTGTCATTAGCTTGGGTGTCTGTAGCTTGGAAAAGGAAAGGAAAACATTTGTTATAGTCTAGAAGCTTCAACTCTAGGCCAATGTAAATTTTGCATAACTTTATGGCCTTGTTAGCTAATTGCATTGTTTCTTAGTTGCTTATTTCAAGTGTACGAGGCCTTTTAAAGTTCATTTTACAGCAGCTTGGTCCTTGATTGCATTCTCAATCCATCATTAGAAATGTCTTATTCCAAGTTTTTGGTTCTATTTGAATCAGTTTTTTTCCCCATATCGCTTTGTTAACCTAATTATTGGTGTCATCTTCAGAGAGTTCCCATTTATTCATGATTTGTATTATTCTTTGTTGCTGATGCCAGACAGTCACTGCACAGACTGTTGTACCACCAAAGCCAAAAGAACCCACATTTAGCTGTCCTGTATGCATGGGTCCACTAGTCGAGGAGATGTCAACGAAATGTGGTCATATCTTCTGCAAGGGTTGCATCAAGGCTTCTATAGCTGCTCAGGGTAAATGTCCTACATGTAGGAGGAAAATTACCATGAAAGACACCATAAGGGTGTATCTTCCTACCACAAGTTGAGATAAAGGTTGGTCTCCCTATCCGAACAAACTAGGGGGGAAAGTCCCCTTCTTTCTATGGTCATTTGATGCATAGTTGGTGTGTGCCAGAATATTTCCCTAAAAACTGGGAAATATTATTGGAACAATTTCATCATAGTCACTTTAATTATAAAAAACAGCTATTCATAATTGCAAGTAAGTATTTTGCAGGGTTTACACTTTTGTTGTATGTTGCAGGGGTCGGCCAGCATTTTAATTGGCCTATGAAGTGTGTGGTTGTAGAGGCAGCTTATTGTTAAAACTTAAAACTACCTGGGTTGAGGAAATATTGGAGATTTCGGTGGGATTATGATTTTAGTTCTTTGTTAAGACTGAAGACTTGGACCATAGCTATTGCCGTCCTTCTTTCTTTGCTTTCAAAGACAGTGTAGCTAGTGAAAAGTTATAGTTCAAGAACTTGTGTTGATTGCATTCTGGTTCTTGTTTGATCAGGACATATTTCCTGTCCTAACCTCGTATTTTCCTTATGGTTCAATCGTGATGAACAAAAGAAACCAAAAAAGAAGAGAGAAAGATATCCGGTACAACACTTGGTATTTGAGGGAACATATCTGTGTTCTTGATATAATGAATTTTTATTGTATCTTTTCAATTAAGGTGATGAAATTTTATGCATTTTGGAGGTTGACGTTTGATTTTGATTTGGTCATATGAATGAAGTATGTCACACGGAAGAGACACTGATAATAAAAATCTATATCCTTACCTATAATAATTTGTATTTCTTGGAATTGATGATCAAATCCATACCTCTGTTTAAAAGGCAGAACTGGGGCTTGCCCGGGGTAGAGCACTCGTAAAACGTCCTTGGGCTTATGTGTGGGGTTCATTACGCCTCGGACACGCCCAGCGTACTGTGCTTATGCAATTGTTTGTAACTAATCTTGTAAATCTTCAAATTTTCTTAATAATTATTGACTATTCAAAATTATTTTTTCTTAATCATAAATTATTAAGTTGAGAGTATTTTATGTCATAGTAAATTTTAAATAAATCTTTCATTTAAAAAGTAGTATTATTTATTAACTTTTGCTTTGTTTTTATTATATAATAGTCCACCATTTTTTTAATAATTATTTTCTTAAATTTTTTTTTTCACGTTTACGAGCTACAATACTTATTAATTGAATAGCTCAGTATTAGGTAGTAACTATTTATAAATAATTAGTTATTATGGTATAGTATGGTTAATTATGTGTCACTTTATTAACTTGTTGAAATTTAAAAATAAATGATGCTAGAAAATAATATTTAAATTGTGAACTATGTTTTTATATAAATTCTTTTTTAAATAGAAAGCATATTAAATAAAAAGAGTATTTTAAAAAGATTTAATTATAATATCGAAATTCTTTCAAGATTCATTACTCCTTAAGAGATACATATAAGATTTCGTATGAAATACATTACTTTTGATGTTTGAATTGTAACGTCGTCGTAATTAATTTGCATATTATGATATGTCATACTTTTCATATTATTCATAGTTGAATTATAATTTATACATATTTTCAATAGATTATTTGTTATAATTTTATAAAATTTTTGAAATTAGTAAAATTTAAAGATTCATGAGATTTACGCCTGGCCTTGTGAGAGGTAAAACGCCTCGCACGTCGTCGCTTTTTAAAACATTGATCCATACAAGTGTTTTTCTCCATAGTACAATTACAACAAAAATAAATTCAGTGAAATCTCACAAGTGAAGTTCGGGGAAGATAGTGTGTATGTATATTTTATTCCTACCTTATGAAGGTAGAGAGGCTGTAGTGAGTTGACAATACTTTGTAGTATGTATGTGTATATTATATATATAGAGAGAGATAGAAAATTCTATCTTTTTTTTTCAAAGGATATATAGTAGAATTTTATGCGCCCGTATAAAAAGTATCAGTGGAGAGACTTGTAGATAGGTAGCAGCTAAGTAGGAATTAAATTAAGACATCAATGTAATAAAGTGCAGATTTTAGTATTTAACAAAGAGTGTGTCTATTTTAATGTTTGTTACTAAAATAATAATTCTTGGAAATGTAGCAAGTAAATCATGGGTGAGGCTCAACTTCGAGTTGGAAACCCTGGGCCAAACTTGCTTGCCCCAAAAACATTTCATTAGCTTCTGAAATCCACCAGTAAAAAACATTTTCACAAACAAAATGATAACCTAGGCGTTCATGGGATTAACAAAATTCTTCAATAAACTTAAGACGGTTCACACAATTCAACAGAATTTAACATGTGATTTTCTTGAGCATAAAATTTGATAAGTAAATCCATTCAACGGGTATGCCTATGAAATATATTGAAATTAATAAGCATCATCTCTGTAATAGACTCAGATTGAATATATACTTACTGTCTATAATTAGCAAAGAAGTAAAATCAAGGAGGTGAAAATGCTGCAGATCATTCTTACCTAACAACCACTCCAACCAACTACAAGTTAATGACCAGCTAAAACCCAAAGGTGTGAACAACTAATTTTTGACCACACTCAAATGTTATACTATTTTAGTAGAAATATTTCTTTTAGGCCTAATATTGATGTTTTAAACGTTTATCTTACACTTAGTAGATTTTATTTAATTAAAGTAAATAAATAAATAATAATAATACTCACATTCTTAAAGTGTATATATATATGGAAAATATTTTAATTAGAATTTAATAAGTAAACTATTATATTTTTTTGTATGATTTATACTATAGTGTAAATATTGAGTTTTCTTATTTTATAGTTTACTTTAAGTCTAAAAGTAGGATGATATATATATATATATATATATATATATATATATATA
>ML430809.1:2901-44933 GCA_005239525.1 Nicotiana knightiana
AAAAAATTATTCGAGGTCTCATCAAAACAATCTACATATCTACCAAGGATCAACCTGCTGATATTCTCACCAAAGGTCTCACCAAAGTTCAGCATGACTATCTGTCTTCCAAGCTAGGAATGCTTGATGTTTTTTCAGTACCTAGCTTGAGGGGGAGTGTAGAGAAAGATAACAATTAAATGAGAAAGAAAGTAGTTATAGTTAAAGTATTAGTTAGTTGGTTAAGTTAGGTATAACCTCTCCTCTTAAAGTTAGTTAAGATAGTTAATACATACTTAGTAGATAAATTAGTTTTCTTAGCTAGTATCTATATATAGATTCACTACTCACATTGAAATACACTGATTAAAAACAAGTAATACAAAACTATCTCTCTCTCTCATTTTATACTATTTTTGTTTCTTCTACAGAGTAGTTTCCGCCTCCTTCTTCTTCTTCTCTTCTTCTTCTTCCTTTCTTCTCTTCTCTTCTCTTCTTCTGCAGATTAGTATCTTGAGTATTAACTCAAGAATAACTTCAAAATTCTCTTATTCAAATGTATATTACTTGTGTGTCCTTCATAAGATAAAGAATATTATAAAATATACAATACATGAAAGGTTACAAGAATACACCTAAAAATTACAAATATTAAGTGATGAATTTACTAAATACATAAACTTCAAATGGTTCATGGAATAGGGATATCTAGGAGTATTCAATAGACATTTAATATATTCATAACGCTCTCATTGGATGTCCGTCTAAAAGATAATGTGCCTCGTTTAAACCTAACTAGGAAAAACTCAGTGGGAAAAAGCCTAGTGAAGGAAAAAAATTACACATATCTTATAATACACATCGAATGCTGCCCATTAAAAACTTTACCAGGAAATCTCAATTTGAATAAAACTTTGGTTAAGGGAAAAGAGCACATCGTGTATTATACTCCCCCTGATGAAAAATTTATTTGATATGCATTTCAATATTATGTCACAGTTTTTCAAATGTTAATGTTGGCAATGCTTAGTGAATAAATTTGCAAGATTATCACTTGAATGGATTTGTTAAACATCTATCTCATCATTTTGTTTGAAGATCATGCGTGAAAAAGAACCTTGGTGAAATGTGATTTGTTCTGTGTCCTTTGATATATCCTCCTTTTAGTTGAGCTATGCAAGCAACATTATCTTCATACAATATTGTTGGAATCTTCGTCTTTAAAGAAACCACACATTTGTTGAATATTTTGAGTCACTGATCTCAACCATATACATTCTCGACTAGCCTCATGAATAACTATGATCTTTGCATGATTGGAAGATGTAGCAGCTAAAGTGTTAAACACCATGAAATAGCTTTACCTCCACTAGTAAATAGATAGCTTGTTTGAGATCAGACTTTATGTAGGCCAGACAAATAACGTGCATCTGCATAACCAACCATTTATGCATCAAGTTCATATAAATAAAATAATCCCATATCAATAATCCCTCGGAGGTATCTGAAAATATGCTTAACACAATTCCAATGTCTTATTGTTAGAAAAGAACTAAATCTTGCTAATAAACTTACTGCAAAAGTTGTATCTGGTCGAGTATTATTTGCAAGATATATTGGTGCACAAATTGCACTAAGATATGAGATTTCATCACCAAGAAGCTTTTCATCATTTTCATGAGGTCGAAATAGATTTTTATTATCATCGAGGTACTCAATGGATGTGCTTTATCCATATAAAAATGCTTTAGGATATTTTTGGTGTATGTTGAATGATTGACGAAAATTTCATCTTTTATATGATCAATTTGTAGACCAAGACAAAATTTTATCTTTTCAAGATCTTTCATTTCAAACTCTTTCTTCAATGCTTTTGGAAGCTCCCCGAAGAGATATTTAGATCATCAACATACACAACGATTATAACAAATTCAGATTCAAACCTTTTTACAAAGACACAATGTCACGACCTAAAACTCAACCTGTTGTGATGGCTGATAAGTGAAAATTTTGTCTACTTATTAGCGCCTTTTAGCTTTTGTTTTAGTCTAAAAGCATTGAATTGCATTCCAGAAACTAATGAAATGTGCAAAATGGCTGGAATGTTGGACTCCCGAGATGAAGTCTGACTAAAAAAGGAGTAGTCTAAATACAAGGCAATAAAAGACACAAAAGCTTACAATGTGCGGTCCGCAAAATTCTATCTGCGGTCGCAATCAAAGAAGGAAAACTCAACAGACTTTTGTGCAAATTGCGAACCGCACATGAATTGTAACAACCCAACCGGTTGTTTTGTGTTATCGGACCCCGTTCGCCTAAATGAAACTACCCTTAGTGGATTTTTTTATGATTTATGACTTGTGGGAACTGGTGATCTGGGATTCGGAAGTGTTTAGTGTGTTATAGGAACAATTGGTTCCTTAAGGTTGGCCTTTAAGGTGAAGTTTGACTTCGGTCAATATTTTGGGTAAACGACCTCGAAATCGAGTTTCGTCGGTTTCGCTGGCTTTGTGTGATGATTTCGGACCTGCGCGTATGTTCGGAATGAGTTTCTGATGACCCGGGGGCATTTCGGCGCTTATTATTGAAATAAGAAGTTCCTTAAGTTCATATTTTGGGTTGGGACGTGTTTTTGTGTTATCGAGGTCCGAACAGAATTTCGAGACCGGGGATAGTTCCGTTATGTTAATTATGACTTGCCTGCAAAATTTGGTGTCATTCCGAGTTGTATAGGTCGGCTCGGCGCGTGATTAGCAAAATCTAGAAAACTTAAAGTTCTTAAGTTTGGTTCTTGGGGGTTTGGAGGTGTGATTTTGAGTTTTAGCATTGTTTTGGGTGTTCCGAAGGCTCGAGCAAGTCCGTATTATGATTTGGAACTCGTTGGTATATTTGGACTAGGGCTCGGGTGGGCCCAGGTGCCTCCCGGGCACCCATCGGGGCTAAAAACCAGCAAAACATAGCTGCTGGTGCACCTGTTCTGGTGTGACCGCAGGTGCGGGCCCAGTCGCAGGTGTGGGACAGCTCCTGCGGTCCCCAACATCGCAGGTGCGAAAACACGTGGCCTGGCCAATTATCACAGGTGCGGAAAATATTTCGCAGGAGCAGAGCCGCAGGTGCGGTCTCCACTCCGCAGGTGTGGGCCCAGGATCCCCAACCTATTTCCGCAGGTGCGAGATTTCTTTCGCAGGTGCGGTCCTCGAGCCGAAGGTGCGAAAATATTGTCCAGACATGTTTTTATACACGGGTTTTAAACCCATTTTCTCATTTCCTTCTTCTTCCTTGGGCGATTTTCCACCATTGTTGAGGGGCTATCGACCTGATCATTTAAGGTAAGTAAACTTTACTCAAGAATTAGCTTCATGCATGGATTTCTAGCTTAATTAACTACATAAATTAGTGAAAATCAAGAATTGGGTAGTAACCTAGAGCTTGTGATAATTTGAGAATTTACCCGCCATTTAGCTATGAAATCAAGTGGAAATCGTATATTTGTGATCCTTAGGCTATGTGTGCGTGTTTCCTTCGAGAATTATTGAAATACGAGCATGTGGGCCCGTGGTCGGATGTTAAAATTTCTTCAAGAATGGTGAATTTACTAAACGAGTAGGAGAATTTCCATACTTTGAGCATAAATTAATGAATTTGTATAACTTTTGGCTAGTTTCGAGTCGTCGGGTATAGAGTTCGGAGTTTTAGGCGCGTTCTCGGTCCGGGAAGTGAATTCAGCACGAGGTGAGTCTCCTTTCTAACCTTGTAAGAGGGAATTGTCCCCATAGGTAATTGTAAATGTTGGTTTTGTCCTTATTTGCAGGGGGGGCAGCGTACGCACGAAGTTACGAGAGTCCGTGCGCAGCTACTATTATGCTTTGTCGGGTAGTTTAGGACTCACAAACATGCTTTATGTGTTGAATCTGTGATCTTGTATATGGATTAAGTAGCCTAATGTCTTGAATCTCACATGTGAAGGCCTAAGGAGTCATGATTGAAGTTTATATCTCTAAAATTCTCACACTGTTAGTATGTCCCCTACTAAATTATCTGGAAATCTCCTGCTAATCATGAATTGGAATTTATATGGGAACCCGAGTCGCATGGATGGTTCGCGAGCGTGGTAACCCTAATATTATATTAAACTGAGTCGCAGATTCGATTCGTGAGCTGGGGTGGACTTGGTATTATATTAACCCTGTCACATGTTCGATTCGTGAGCGGGGCAGATAGATGCATCTATGGTTCGGGCCCTTCGACCCTCGGCAGTGCATATTTACTTTTCACGTCGTGATGACCGTACGTTTATATCCTGTTATGTGTTTTGGAAAATTGTGAGAAGCCCTGTAATTGAAATTGTTATTTTCATGAAAAGAAAGAAGGATAAATAACTGATATGCCATGGAAAAAGATGGTGCGAGGGTAATAGTGATTGTTATTTGATGCTCATTTCCTTATTACTTTTCATTACTGCTACTACTGGTTAGCCTGTACTCATTCCACATTGTCTGACCCTAGTAAGTATCACGTCGACCTCTCGTCACTACTTCTTCGAGTTTAGGCGGGATAATCACTGGGTACATATCTGTTTATGTACTCATACTATGCTTTTGTACTTAACTGTACAGGTTTTGAGGCTGGTGCATCTGGTTATCCGGCCGGAGCTTGATATATATATCTTCTGGATCTGACTCCACGGTGAGCTGTCTTCCTTGGCGATCCTCAGCTGGACTATGGAGTCATCTTTTGTTTGTTTCTGTCTACATCTTTCAGACAGTAGTACAACCTGTATCATCTTTTATATATTCTGCTAGATTGCCTATTGACTTGTGACACTAGTTCCTGGCATGCACATAGTAGACTCTTATTTTGGGACAGTATATATTGGATCACGATCTTTTCGGTTGTATTTATTTAAATTGGTTAATGTTTTCGCTTTTAATTAAATGACCTAAGTTTAAAAACTTGATAAGTGTGGGGTTGGGATGTCAAATAAGAGTAACCTCACTAGTAAACAACTGTTGGCTTGCCTGAGTCCAGTGTTAGGCGCCATCACGACCTGTGTCGGATTTTGGGTCGTGACATGAATTGTGGGGCCGCAAAAAAAGGGCTTGAGATTAAGATCAGAGAGATGACAACAAGACCAAGTCCAAAGCTTTCCGCACAAGATTTGTGTGGCCGCAGAAGATTGTCTTACAGCCGCAATCATACTATTGCAGGCAACATAAGGCTGCCTTGCGGCCGCACTGCTAAATCTGCGGGTCGCAGAAATATTGTCTCACGACCGCAATTCAGAATTGTGCGGCCGCAGAATCCAGCTCCTGCCAGATGAAGAATTGTGCGGACCGCACATGGAATTGTGCGGGCGCAGAGCCTCCCGAGGGGTATTTTTTTCTAAAATTTCTAACCTTGTATAAATAGACGAGTTTCACAAAATTAGGTCAAGTTTTGACATCAGCAAGTTCTTTAGCTGTTTTTCTTTGCCTCTTTTGAAAGTTTTCTATATTTTGGTGTATTTTACAATAGATTTTATCATATTAACTCTACATTATGAGTTTAATTAGTATTTCTTCTTCTCTTTTTTCAAACCCAAGTATGAGTAGCTAGATTTTTACTAAGGTCGTGACCCAACCCTAGTGTGTAAACCTTATGGATATCTAATTTAGTGCTTGTTTATGATTAAGTGTTTATTATCTAGCCTTGTTCATGCTTTACTTTGTGGAACTAAGGGTTGGTGTCATGACCCAAAATTCATTAAGGTCGTGATGGTGCCGGACACCACTGTCGGACAAGCCAATCATTAAATAGTTGATAAAAATCTTTATTTTAGTATTTTCAGTTCGTTACCTTTCGTTCATTATATAACAATCAATAAAATTTATTGAATAAACAACGATGCTTCAATAATCCAATTAACAAGTACATCCCAAAGTCATCCCAGAACCCGGTGTCACAAGTGCATGAGCAAATTTCTAAGAAAATATACATGTACTACAACACTTGTCCGGAGTACAAACTGCACAAGGAATTTAAAATAAAATACAATACATATGAGGAAAACTCTGTCAGCTGCGTGTCGTCTCCGGATGGTGCATCTCATCTAAGTCTCCAAGTCAGCCACACCACTGCGCCAAGCAGGGCCACTATCTACGAGAGTACCTGTGAAATAAAATGCACAGCAAGTGTAGCATGAGTACGAAAACAACGTGTACTCAGTAAGTATCCCGCCTAACCTCGAAGAGGTAGTGACGAGAGGTCGAATTTGACACTTGCTAGAGGTCAATATAATAAAATCAAGGGTGACACTAAGCATGAATATCATAGGCAATTTAATATGTTGTGATAGAAAATAGCGACTTCTTTCACATTTAAGATTTTAAATCTTCGTTATTTCAATTGACAATTTATAATTCCCAGGCCAGTAAACATGTATAAATCACAGAAAGTACGCAGCAATTATCATGTGCAAGAAATGCCGAGGGTCGAACGATGCAGAACAACAATAATAAAATGTGCACTGCCGAAGGGTCGAACGACTCGAACCATAGATGCATCTACTACCCCGCTTGCGAATCGATCATGCGATGCGGTCATATATAATAATAGAGTTACCCTGCTCACGAATCATACATGCGACTCAGGTACTCATAGATACACATATTCACACATTAAATTCACATTTTATCAGGAAAACAATTACTCAAGGAAGTGATAAAATTCTCTCTTTTTTTTAAAGACTCGAAGATAGTATTTAAATCTTTTCTGGAAATTCGTTTTCCAAGTTTGATAAGGTTTTAAATATTATAAATTTATCAGTAAGGCTACAAGTACGGCAAATAAAACATGCGTTATCAGGAAAATAATTATCCCAGGAAAAATAAAGTCTCTTTCTAGATGATTAAGGAAATAAACTTTAACCTTCTTAGGTATTCAACTACTAATTCGATAATTTTAACGGTCTAATTTTATTAGCAAAATTTCAAGTACAACAAGTAAATCATGCTAGTGGGTCCTAGAATACCCAGACACAAGCATGATAGTAGCTACGTACGGACTCCCATCACCTCGTGCATACGTAGCCCCCACAAATAGTAGCACATATTCGATTAGTTCACCTATGGGGACAATTCCCCCTCACAATGTTAGAAAGGAGACTTACCTCACTCCGAAGATTCATAACCGGCCTCCATGCCCTTCCGACGACTCAAATTGATGCACAACGCCCCAAAACTATCCAATTAACGGGCAAACCAATGAAAATATACTCTAATACTTATAAAAACTTAATTTATATAAATTCTCAACTCCGCTCGGAAAGTTGACAAAATTACCCTCAGGCCCAGGTGCCCGGATTCCAAAACATTTTGAAGATAATGATTACCCATAACCTCGCAAACTCAAATATATGATTTTCTCTCAATCCCATGCCCAAATTCATGGCCAAAATCCAAAAATACACATTCTAGGTCTTTGTTCAAAAATTCCAAATTCCCACCAATTTCATGTCTAATCTATGTATAATCCAAGTGTTTTAACTCAAACATGGGAAGAAATCACTTACCTAAAGTTGCTTGATGAAGATCCTCCCTTGAAGCTCCCCAAAATCGCCACACCAAATGAAAATGGGAGAATAATGGCAAACTTCCCGTTTTAAAACACTTCACTGACCAGACGACCCTTCTATGCGATCGCATCCCTCCAACCGCGATCGCATAAGCCAAGTCCCAACTGCCTCCAATAATGCACAATCCGATCACACACATTTCCTCCGCGATCGCATAAGCCAAAAATCCAACAGCCTTCAAATTACACTGTGCGATCGCATACTACTCCCTGCAATCGCATAAGCCACAATCCGGAAGCCTCCAATTTCCTCCTATGCGATCATGTACCGACGACCGCAATCGCAATGCACACCAGCTGCACCAGAAAATAGCAGCAACAATTCACTCAAAATTGAAGATAATATTTTTTTAAAGGACTCGAAGATAATATTTAAATCTTTTCTGAAAATCTGTTTGCCAAGTTCGATAAGGTTTTAAATATTATAAATTTATCAGTAAGGCTACAAGTACGGCAAATAAAACATGCGTTATCAGGAAAACAATTATCCTAGGAAATATCATTCTCTTTCTAGACGATTAAGGAAATAAACTAACCTTCTTAGTTATTCAGCTACTAATTTGATAATTTTTAACGGTCTAATTTTATTAGCAAAATTTCAAGTACAACAAGTAAAGCATGCTAGTGGGTCCTAGACTACCCAGACACAAGCATGATAGTAGCTACACATGGACTACCGTCACCTCGTGCATAAGTAGCCCCCACAAATAGCAGCACATATTTGATTAGTTCACATATGGGGACAATTCCCCCTCACAAGGTTAGAAAGGAGACTTATCTCGCTCCGAAGATTCATAATCGGCCTCCAAGCCCTTCAGACGACTCAAATTGATGCACAACGCCCTAAAACTATCCAAATAACGGGCAAACCAATGAAAATATACTCTAATACTTATAACAACTTAATTTATATAAATTTCCAACTCCGCTCGGAAAGTTGACAAAATTACCCTCGGACCCACATGCCCGGATTCCGAAACTTTTCAAAGATAATAATTACCCATAACCTCGCAAACTCAAATATATGATTTTCTCTCAATCCCATGCCCAAATTCATGGCCAAAATCCAAAAATACACATTCTAGGTCTTTGTTCAAAAATTCCAAATTCCCACCAATTTCATGTCTAATCTATGTATAATCCAAGTGTTTTAACTCAAACATGGGAAGAAATCACTTACCTAAAGTTGCTTGATGAAGATCCCCCCTTGAAGCTCCCCAAAATCGCCACACCAAATGAAAATGGGAGAATAATGGCAAACTTCCCGTTTTAAAACACTTCACTGACCAGACGACCCTTCTATGCGATCGCATCCCTCCAACCGCGATCGCATAAGCCAAGTCCCAGCTGCCTCTAATAATGCACAATCCGATCGCACACATTTCCTCCGCGATCACATAAGCCAAAAATCCAACAGCCTTCAAATTACACTGTGCGATCGCATACTACTCCCTGCAATCGCATAAGCCACAATCCGGCAGCCTCCAATTTCCTCCTATGCGATCACGTACCGACGACCGCAATCGCAATGCACACCAGCTGCACCAGAAAATAGCAGCAACAATTCACTCAAAATTGAAGATAATATTTTTTTAAAGGACTCGAAGATAATATTTAAATCTTTTCTAAAAATCTGTTTGCCAAGTTCGATAAGGTTTTAAATATTATAAATTTATCAGCAAGGCTACAAGTACGGCAAATAAAACATGCGTTATCAGGAAAACAATTATCCTAGGAAATATCAATTCTCTTTCTAGACGATTAAGGAAATAAACTAACATTCTTAGTTATTCAGCTACTAATTTGATAATTTTTAACGGTCTAATTTTATTAGCAAAATTTCAAGTACAACAAGTAAAGCATGCTAGTGGGTCCTAGACTACCCAGACACAAGCATGATAGTAGCTACACATGGACTCCCGTCACCTCGTGCATACGTAGCCCCCACAAATAGCAGCACATATTTGATTAGTTCACCTATGGGGACAATTCCCCCTCACAAGGTTAGAAAGGAGACTTATCTCGCTCCGAAGATTCATAATCGGCCTCCAAGCCCTTCAGACGACTCAAATTGATGCACAACGCCCTAAAACTATCCAAATAACGGGCAAACCAATGAAAATATACTCTAATACTTATAACAACTTAATTTATATAAATTTCCAACTCCGCTCGGAAAGTTGACAAAATTACCCTCGGACCCACGTGCCCGGATTCCGAAACTTTTCGAAGATAATAATTACCCATAACCTTGCAAACTCAAATATATGATTTTCTCTCAATCCCATGCCCAAATTCATGGTCAAAATCCAAAAATACACATTCTAGGTCATTGTTCAAAAATTCCTAATTCCCACCAATTTCATGTCTAATCTATGTATAATCCAAGTGTTTTAACTCAAATATGGGAAGAAATCACTTACCTAAAGTTGCTTGATGAAGATTCTCCCTTGAAACTCCTCAAAATCGCCACACCAAATGAAAATGGGAGAAGAATGGCAAAATTCCCGTTTTAAAACACTTCACTGACCAGACAACCCTTCTATGCGATCACATCCCTCCAACCGCGATCGCATAAGCCAAGTCCCAGCTGCCTCCAATAATGCAAAATGCGATCGCACACATTTTCCCCGTGATCGCATAAGCCACAAATCCAGTAGCCTTCAAATTGCACTGTGTGACCGCATACTACTCCTTGCAATCGCATAAGCCAAAATCCAGCAGCCTCTAATTTCCTCCTATGCGATCGCGTATCGAAGACCGCAATCGCAATGCACACCAGCTGCACCAGAAAATAACAGCAGCAATTCACTCAAAATTGACCCGAAACCATCCCGGAACTCACCCGAGGCCCCCCAGGACCCCGTCCAACCACACGACTCAGTCCCATAACATCCCACGGACTTGTTTGAGGCCTCAAATCACATCAAACAACGTCAAAACCCCGAATCACACTCCAATTCAAGCTTTATGAACTTTGAAATTTAAAACTTCTACATTCGATGGCGAAACCTATAAAATCATGTCCGATTGACCCCGAATTGTGCAAACAAGTGACAATCAACATTACGGACCTGTTCTAACTTTCAAAATCAGAATCCGACCCCGATATCAAAATTTTCACTTCCGGTCGGATTTCTCAAATACCTTCAAATTTCTATCTTTAGCCAAATGACTTCAAAATAACCTACGAACCTCCGAGTTCACTTCCGATCGCGCTCCCAACTCCAGAATCACCATACGGAGCTATTCCCAGACTCGGAATCCCAAACGGATATCAGTATCACTGAAATGCACTTCAACCCAGACTTATGAAATTCTTCTAAAATGCTAACTTCCACAACATGCGCCGAAACGCTCCCGGGTTATCCAAAACCCGATCCGAACATACGCCCAATCCGAAATCATCATACGAACCTGCTGGAACCTTCAAATCCTGATTCTGAGGTCGTTTACTCAAAATTTCAATCTTAGTCAATTCTTCCAACTTAAGGCTTCCGGAATGAGAATTTTCTTTCCAAGTTAACTATAAACTTCCCAAAATTCAATTCCGACCGTACCTACAAGTCATAATACCTGAAATGAAGCTGCTCATGGACTCAAACTGCCAAACGATGCGTTGGATTTCAAAACGACCGGTCGGGTCGTTACAGTTGGAAACATTAGTTCATTCCTATTTGACTTAGTCTCTACTTGAAACGTATAGACTTAGTCTAGCAAAACTTGGCTAACAAGGAATTGGGTCAATCGAGAGATTGATTAACCCAATTAAAGGGCTCAACCTAGAGATACTAATAACCCGACTTGAGATTTTATCAACTGTTTTGTGTGATACCCATTTGGTCTTAAGAAATCCATCGGGGTAGTAATGCATTGCTCTTCTAGAGCCTTGAATTAATTTTGTACTACTAAATATTGTTATGATATTGGCTTCTTTAATAATTAAATAAGAGAAATATCTCTTATCTTTTAATATGCATACGTCGTAGCACTATACAAAAGACATATTTCTTGTTTATTATTTATACGGCCAACTGAAGACTGGGAAGTTTTCATATTCTTCATAAAAAAATGCAACATACATAATATTGAAAAGTTTAATAACAAAATAAACTATATTTAAAAAAGTAAATACTGACAACATAAAAAGTTTTATTCAAAATATGAACTTCATAAAATAAAAAAATAACTAGTCTTATAATTTTTCCAGTAATAAGTCTTCAGTTATGATGCTCAACGAAGTCTCTAGCTTCTAAATGAGTAATGTCCGCAAAGACTTCAAAAATACCATCTTTATAGGCAGTGTTTGCTTCAACTTTATCATGATCATTCATACGGACGGCCTCAACATCATTTTGAAAGGTCAAGTGAGACTCAACTTTCTTTTGTTTCCCTTTTATAGAGGCTTGAAAATTCATGTCCAATAATTTTTCATACCACATCAGTGGCAAATATTACCTTGCCTTTTGAAGGATTATTCTGAGAACCCTTACTTTTCTCTTGTTTATAATTAACGACCACCACCATAGAGATTATTATTTCGTCCCTTGTTACGCCCACGTATATTCATATGGTCACGATAATTATTTTGTCTTCTTTCAGACTTTGGATCTATGACTACCCTATTCGCTTCTAGGAATGGAGCTGATCCAGTGGGGCGGACTTCATGATTTTTCATTAAAAAGACATTATGTTGCTCAACCACCAAAAGATATGAAATCAACTCAGAATATTTCTTAAAGCGTTTTTGCGTCAATGAGCTGCTCGATATGAGGCGGCGGGAATGAGTCTTTCGGACGTGCTTTGTTCAAATCTGTGAAGTCTACGCACATCCACCATTTTCTGTTCTTCTTTTTCACCACGGCTACGTTGGCGACCCATTGGGGGTATTTTGATTCTCAGATGGAGTCATTTTCCAGCAGTTTTTTGACCTCTTCGCGAACTGCATCGTCTATTGCAGAATTGAACTTCTACCTAACTTGCCTTACTGGGGTTAAAATGGGAAGACGTTCAACTTGTGCGTTTCTATCTCCTTCGGGATACCTGGTATGTCTCCATGGGAAAAGGCAAACAACTCTGCGTTATTAGTTAAGAAGTGACGGAATTTACCTAGTTCCTGAAGTTTGTGGCCGATGTAGGCTTTCTTGTTATGGTTGTTATCATCGAGTTGGACAGGGTCGAGATCTTCTACGGTTGATCCCATGGCCTCTACGATCTCGGGATATTTGATGATGTCATTCCCTTCATCACCGCCCGACCTCGACCCTGTTAATTGCTATGCCTGTTTGGTCTTGCCTTTCATTTGTTAGGTGTATGTATAATCCCGGACGATGTGATAGAACTCTCGGGAAGTGCTTTGTTCCTATCGGATGATGAATACTCCCCATGGAGTCGGAAATTTGATGACTTGGTACAAGCTGGAGGGGATGCCCTTCATGGAGTGTATCCAAGGCCTACCTATAATGGCGTTGTACATCGTGTCCTGATCCATTATGTGGAATGTGGTTTCCAGAGTGACGCCACCGGCCAAGACGGGTAGTGTTATTTCTCCAGATGCTTGTTCAACTGCATTGTTAAAATCGGTTAGTATGATGCAGTGTGGCACTATATTATCCTCGAGTTTCATCTATGTAAGTACTCGAGGGTGGATAATGCACGCACCGCTACCATCATCCACCATAATACGTTTCACATCTGTATCTAATATGCGTAAAATGATAACAAGAGCATCATAGTGAGGAAACACCAAACTGTGGGTATCCGACTTACCGAAGATGATACTTTCTTGGAGTTGTCGTACCGTTCATGAGTGATCGACCGTTTGAGCTTGTGGGTGGTTGTGAATTTTACGTTGTTTATTGAGGCTTCATCGCTCCCTCCAATGATCATTTGAATGGTTCGAGTTGGAGAGGGAGGTTTTGGTGGGCCATGGTGTTGTTCGCGTCCTCGAGCAAAGTTGGCCCTTCCTCGGTCACTTAACAGCTCTTTCAAGTTCCCTTGGTGAAGCATTTTCAAAACATCCTGCCTTAGAGCAATGCAGTCTTCGATTTTATGACCTTGTTCCTAGTGGAATTCTCAGAGGGCGTTTGACTTCCTTGTGTTCGGGTCGGACCTCATCTTCTGCGGGCACTTCACTTTTAGGTTGAGCTTCTCCAGTGCATAGACTATTTCTAAGAGAAAAACACAGAATTGTGAGCAGATACTAAAGGAGGCATACCTCTCTTGCTTCGGTGAGTCCCGGTTCTCGACCTAGATTTTCCTTCGTCGTGGTGGGGAGGCGGCATGAGGGCGGCTCTGACATACGGTTGATGTCTTTCTTGGTTTGGTCGCGCGCCTGCAAGATCAATTCTATTGTCGTTTCTCCGATCTTTCCTGGACTTGGCTTGTATTGAGGACAACCGTTGGGTTGGCCCATTTAGGTCGTCTCATCAGCTCGGACTTCAGCGCAATAGGCATTGTATGTCTCATCCCAAGTGGTCAGGGGATACTTCATGAGCCGGCTCAACAACTTTCTGGTCGCCCTTGCACCGCTCATGTTCAACCCATTTTGGAAAGATGCTACTGCCATTCCTTCTAATGCATTTGGTAAGGTCATTATTACACGGTTGAACCGGGCGAGGAAGTCCCTTAGCCCTTCACTGGGTAACTGTTGGATGGAAATTATATATTCACTCTTGCCTCAGCCCGGCATAGGCCGTTACAAACTTGTCAACAATTTCTTCGAACGTCTCAATGGAGCGCGCATGCAGCTGTGAATACCAAGTTAGTGCACCCCCTGTGAGGGTATTGCCAATCTTTTTCAATAATATGGAAGATACTTGCTCTTTGGCGAGGTCTTTTCCTTTTACAACGGTGACATAGTGAGTCACATGATCCTCCGGGTCCGTCGTATCGTCGTATATTTTCAAGTACGGAGGCATTTTGAAGGTTTTAGGTGTGGTATGCGGTGCGTCTTCATTACTGTACGGCTGCTCAATAAACCGACCGGTATCCCTTTTTGGCAAGAGTTTTGGGGCACCCAATATTTTTTCTACCCTCTCTTGATGCTCTTTCATTTGGTCTTAGAGCATTTTATTTTCGTTTTCCATCTCTTCCATCTTCCTCAAAATGGTTGTGAGGGTGTCTTCACCTGCATTATTAATGTTGTGAGTGATACCTGCTATGGGAGGAGGGTCGTGGTGCTCGACTGTTACTGGTGAAATGCAAGTCCTTGCATTTTCTTTGTTTGCCTTTTGGGCAGGTTTGTCAAGGATGTTGGTCAACGTGTTTGTCAGCCAGTCTTCGAGCAATTTTTTCACCACTGGTGGTGCCTCTTTCATTGTGGACGTGGAGGCTTATTTACCTTGTGAAGTTGTGATACTATCGTGAGGAAAGGGTGAACCACTCCGCCTGGGAGAGGCGTTTGGTGTTATGTCCTCACCATATGTTTCAGAGACCTCGTTGATGGTGTTTAAGAGGTTGGTGGTGAGGTCGGCTACTGCCTTCATCTTTTCTTCTCCATTACCTACCATGTCAGATCCGTACACACAAGAAGAGTGCTTTAAGTCTACAGAGGTAACATTATCAAGGTAATTAAAATAAGTAAATATAAAATTAGCCCTTCTGGTGTTAAAAAGTTTACAGCTGTTGTTGAGCTATCTATCTTTTAAACATATGAAAGCACTCTTCACGTTTGTACTCAGCCGTGTGCCTTCCTCCCTAATGAAAATAGAAAACAAGAAAGAAGAATAAAGACACCGACAAATATAATGTGAGCATAAGACAATTTTAATTATGAGTTTGAGATTAAAGATATTTATATCAAAAATATATAGAGTGCAAAATTATTGCCTTATTCTTGCATATGTCATATGATTAGTGTAAAAAATAAGCCATTAGAGAGCATTGAGACACGAGGAAGAAGAAGAAGAAGAAATTAGAAAATTTCCAACCGCCTTTACTATGCTAACTGAATTAGTTATATACAAATAATTGACAAGATAAAATAATAAAAAGTACCCCTAACTTCTAGTATTTACATTTAGGGCCCAAATAACTAACTTCTAATACCTAACTTCCAATACTCCCCCTCAAGCTAGAGGGTGGAGAATGTTTAACACTCCCGACTTGTAGAGTAAAAATCTATGTTGTATAGATGGTAGTCCTTTGGTGAAGAGATATGCTTGTTGATCTTTTGTAGAAACATACTGAGTAACCAAGATACCATCTTTGATACGTTCACGAACAAAATGACAGTCTATCTCGATATGTTTAGTACGCTAATGAAAAATAGAATTCGCAGCTATTTGCATTGCTGCTTTGCTATCATAAAACAATGTAACAGGCTTAAGAATACACACCCTCAACTTTGAAAATATCCCCAATAGCCACACTATTTCTGAAACTGTTGATGTCATGCTGCGATATTCTGCTTCTGTACTACTGCGTGAAACAATGTGTTGATTCTTTGATTTCCATGAAATCAATGAATCACCAAGTTTAACTGCATATCCACTAACAAACTTTCTTGTCATTGGGCAAGCTGCCCAGTCAGAATCACAAAAGGCTGTCAGTGTACCTACATGCCCTCGTTTCAATAGAACTCCCATTCCTGGTGTAGCCTTTAGGTATCTCACTACTCTAAGAGTAGCCTCCGTGTGTGACTTCTTAGGCAGTTGCATAAACTGACTCAAAGTTTGCACTGTATAACTGATATCTGGTCGAGTGACTGTTAAGTAAAGAAGCTTCCCTATCAGTTTTTGATAACTGTTTGCATCTGTCAATGGATCTTTATCTTCTACTCCAACAGCTCTATCATATTCAACTGTTGTGAGTTTCTGATTGACTTCAAGTGATGTTAATGCTGGCTTGGTACCACTTAAGCCCAACTCAGAAATGAGCTCCAAAGTGTATTTTCTTTGGTTAAGCAGTATTCCATGATTAGATCTCAATACCTCAATTCCTAAGAAATATCTCAATTCTACTAGGTATTTGAGTTTAAACTGTTGATGCTAAGCTGCCTTAACTTCATCAATCAAATCCTTATTATTTCTGGTCAGTAGCAAGTCATCAACATAGATAAGGATAATGATAATATACTTGCCTGACCTCTTAGTGAACATAGAGTAATCATGAGTTCTCTGTATAAAACCTGCTTCCACCAATGCTTTTGTGAGTTTCAAATTCCATTGCCTAGATGCTTGCTTGTGGCCATATAAAGACTTAAGTAACCTACACAACCTTTTGCTCCCCCTGCCTTTGGAAGCCCTGTGGTAAATTCATATAGACTTCTTCAAATAAGTCTCCTTGAAGGAAAGCATTAAAGACATCCATTTGGTATAAAGGGCCAACCTTTTGAGGCTGCAAGGACTATCACAGACCTAACAGTCACCATCTTTGCAACTGGTGAAAATGTCTCATGATAGTCTAATCCCTCCTGTTGATTGTATCCTTTTACCACTAGTCGTGCCTTGAATCTTTCAACTTCTCCATTTGCCTGGTACTTTATTTTGTACACCCACTTGGATCCAATAGAAACTTTCCCTGGTGGTTAGTCAACAACCTCCCAAGTCTTATTATCTTCCAATGCTTGTATCTCTTGCTTCATGGTAGTGATCCACCTCTCATCCTTTATAGTTTCCTTGAAGTTATAAGGTTCCTTCAAGGCTGAGAAAACTGAGACATAACTTCTGTACTTTGATGACATCTGCTCATAGGACAAGAAGTTTGAGATTGGATAATTTCATTTTGAGGGCTTCTGTGACTGAAACACATAGTCTCTTTGCCATATAGGTGGATTCTTTACCCATAGTGACTGTCTAGTTAGTACATTGGAACCAGATTCAGTCTTAAGAGCATCTTGAATATCTTCAGTGACATCATCTTGAACAAGTGAGCCAACATATATGTCTTCAACATAATTCAACACATCATGTGTAGTTTGTGTTCCATCTATTTATGTCTCCTGATCTTGTGGTGCAACATCATGATTTTCATTTGGTATTTGGTACTGATGACTCTTCCAAATCTCCTGCTAGTGATGCTGCATTATGATTTCCATTATTGCCACCCTTTGCTAGTGAATTGGTCCCTGTTTCTTTTGTATTAGAAACCTGAAATGATTCCTCAAGATTGGAAACTACTGGTAGTCCACTTGTTTGAGCCTGCAAATCTGTCTCCAAAAAACTAGAACCAAAGTCATTATATGTGAACTGATGCTGTTAGTTTCCTAAATGGAAACTCATTCTCCTTAAAGGATACATCCCTGCTAATGAAGAATGTTCTAGTAGTTAAATCATACAGTCTATAGCCCTTTTGAATAGTTGAATACCCCATGTGAACAGCTTGCCTAGCCCTTGCACCAAACTTATCATCTAATACCAAATTTGTGGCATAACATAGGCATCCAAAAACTCTTAAATGTGCTATTGAGGGCTCTCTACCATACAGTATTCCATAAGGGCTTCCACTTAGTATCTTGGTAGGCAATCTATTAATCAAGTAAACATAAGTTTGTACACATTCCCCCCAAAACATGTCTGGAACATGACTTTGAAACTTTAAGGCCCTAGCAGTATTGAGTATATGTCTGTGTTTCCTTTCAGATACTCCATTCTACTGGGGTATATATACACAACTATTTTGGTGAATGATTCCATGAGACAGTAAGAACTCATTTCACTGTGCATTGAAGAATTCTCTACCATTGTCTGTTCTCAAAATCTTGATAGAAGTGTCAAACTGTGTCTTAACCATGGAAACAAATTGCTTGAAGAATAATAGTTTCATTCTTAAACTGCATCAAGAAAATCCAAGTAGCTCTAGAAAAATCATCCACAACTGTAAGGAAGTAATGCTTACTTAAGTCTTTTAAGTAAACTTGGGGAGACACACACACACACACACACACACACACACACACACACACACACACATATATATATATATATAGAAATAAGTTTTCTATTTTAAGAAAGTAAGTAAAGCTTTTACAATATATATAAATCCGGTCAAAATTTACAATTTATCTAAAACTCAAATACAATTTTTTGCACAGAGTTAATGATAAAAAGGTATTTATCACTTCACTACAAACCCTTGTTGGCAATCCTCCACTTTATTACCTTCCAATGTGTTTGTCATGATGAGTTAATTTGACCAAATTATAAAGTTAAATCGAATTTGAATAATTCATTTTAAATTCAAATATTGATCCTCTCTCCTATTCTTCCACTTTTAACTTGTGTTACCTAAATATGATTTGTCAGACTTTCTCTTTGAATTATTTTATTCTAACACTCACATCCGCTCAATTTAGAAGTGAATTTAGCATTTAGAGTAAGTTAGTTTGGAATAATCGTAATTTTCTTGTATAAGTATACTTTATTTTTGTATTATATACATGATTCGAGCAAAAAGTAATAAGTTCAATTGAATAATTTATTTTAGATATTCACCTCTAAATTAAATCGGAGTCAATTACTTATATGGCCATCCAAATATTGTACTAAAAGATAACCGAACACGCCAGTTCCGTTGTGTCTAATTCGATTACTTTACCGTTTGTTATGTTTCTGTCACAAGGAGATACCAAATCCCACATCTCCATCAGTTCGGCCTTCTTTTCCTAGGTAATATGGTTATCAATATGCACGCAAATACAGATGTGAAGTATAAGTCAGTGGACCCACTCAAAAGAGAGCTCTGCTTCTCTCCTTTCTCGAAAAATTTTTCACTTCTTTTTATTTCATTGAATTTTGGTTTTTTGGATCAAGGTGCAAACATAGATGTCAAGCATAAGATGTATCTCTCTTTATATATATAGTACGAGAAAGTCAAAGGGCAACTATCACACTATAATGTCAGACTTAAGAAGTTCAACCTAGTTTTACTGACTAAGCTCTAGGGATGTTCGCCGGTCGGTACGGTACGCTGTTTAGATATTTCGGTTCGGTTTTTTGGTATTCGGTTTCGTAAAATGCTGTACCAATACCATATCTAATTAAATTCGGCTAGAAAATAAAGGTATGTAATCTCCCGTTATTACATTAGCAAAACCTTAGTCGACACTGAGACGAGGTACCCATACCTAAGAAAACTGGCCCTGTCTGGTCGTAGCTTTACGAAAACTTAGACCCTACTTTTAGTGCCATCGTATCTTGGTAGTCACGACTTTTCCCCTGGGGAGTATTTTGCATAAGCCCGAGCTATCAGGAACATTGGCCAAATGGTCCATAGAATTAAGCAAACATGATATCAGCTATAAACCCTGGACGACGATAAATTCTCAAGTGCTTACCGACTTCAGCACAAAAATCATGCCTGAAGTCGAAAGAGAAGCCGCCAACACCTCCCCTCAAATACAGGACCTATGGGTTTTGTACACCGATGGCACCTCTAATGCATCAGGGTCTAGACTGAGACTCGTACTCGAGGTCCCAATAGGCGAAGTAATTCGTCAGTCCATAAGATGCCCAGATATGACTAACAATGAGTCCGGGTGTGAGGCCGTGGTTGCAGGATTAAGGCTAGCACTCAAGTATGGAGCAAGAACTCATCGTTCTACGCTGAGACTCTCAACTCGTCGTCAAACAATTCATAAGGACTTCCAAATAAAAGAGCAAAGACTACAAAATATCGAAGCAGACGGTCTCGCCAAACTAGCGTCGGCCACTAAAAGCATAACCAGAGAAGGAAACGTGGTCACTCTCCTCCACTCATCGATTGATCAAATCGAGGTAAGAACTATAAACATCACTAGGGACTAGCGTAATCGTATTTTTACATACTTGTAGGACGACATGCTCCCAGATGATAAAAAAGAATCCAAAAAGCTTTGAATGCAGGTAGCCAGGTACAACGTTATAAACAATGACCTATACAAAAGAATGTATGGTGGACCCCTAGCAAAATGCTTGGACCCAAACCAGACATGTTACGTTCTAGAAGATGTCCTCGAAGGCCAGTGCGGAGCTCATTCAGGCAATCAAGCTCTGGTCAGATGTCTCATACGAGCAGGCTACTACTGACCCACTATGAAAAAAAGAGGCCGCCGACTTTGTGAGAAAATGCGAACAATGCCAAAAATATGCCCCTATGATCCACCAAGCGGGAGAGCACCTCCACTCAGTCACCTTACCTTGGCCTTTCATCAAATGGGGGATGGACATCGTCGCCCCCCTCCAAGTGGGGTGAGGTAATGTACAATTTCTTTTAGTTTTAACTGACTATTTTTCCAAGTGGGAGGAAGCAAGTGCATTCGCCAGATAAGTGAACAAGAAGTGATCGCCTTCATATGGAAGAATATTATATGTCATTTCGGCCTCCCCAAAGAGATCAGTTGTGACAATGGGCCTCAATTCACCGGGAAAAAGATCGCCGAGTTCTTTGAGAGATGGCATATCAAAATAATACTCTCCACGCCATACCATCCCACGAGCAATGGGCAAGCAGAGTCCTCCAACAAATCAATACTGAACATCATGAAAAAAAAGCTCGAGAATGCCAAGGGACTTTGGCCGGAACTATTGCCGGAAGTACTAAATGTTGATACCCAATTACTTCCTCATATTTCTCAAAAAATACATATATACCTTCAAAATAGTGCATTTTCCATAATTTTTAAGGGGTTTTAATCAATTTATTCTTGCATAAATAATTATTAATTGCATCTAAAATAATTTTATGATGATTTATTATTTAATTTTCACCATCTATATCTGTATTAAGCTTAAATATTTTTTATACACTTATTATAATTGTATTTTTGCATCCTTAGGCTAAAATTGCATATTTTGCAATAATAGCCCATCTATATGCATAATTACATTATTTACACAGAAAATGACGTTTTACATTTTTACAGTGTTAAGTAATTATTTTAAATCATTTTCATGAACAAGTGATATTTTTGTTAGTTATTAATTATTTTTTATAAATTGGGTATTTAAAATCTAGCCCCTAAAAAATCTAATTTCGGACCTATCCACTACCCAATTAACCCAACCCAATACACCATCCTAACGTCAAATACCCAATACCTTTAACCTATTAACCCAACCCCAAACCCGTTTATTATAACCCGACCCAGAACCCTTGAATCAGGACCGTTGATCTCCGAAATCAACAATCCACATCACCCCAACCCTTTTTTTATTAAGCTAACCCATCTAAACCCTAATCACTTCACCCAACCAGCCGTCTCTATACACTCCCTCTCTCATATTCTCCCCCTCTCCTCTCAAAACCCTAGCGCCGTCACCCCAAATCCCTCCGATTCCAACCCCAAAATGGAATCAATCGTTGATTCCCTACCTTATTTGGCCCCTCCTCCTTAATGGCTACCCGTTCTTTGATATTAACTAATGGCTTGACTAAAATGGAAAGCAGATCTGGAGAGATTCGAACCAAAATTGGTTCAAAATCCTTAACATGTTGTTCCCGTCTGTGTCCATCATCTTTTCTGTGTAAGTACGAATATTTTCTTATCTCTCACTGATTTGACTTAGCCCTAAAGGTTAGGGTTTCATATTCTCTTTGATTCGAACCTAAACTGGTTCAAACTTTGATTTTTAACATTATCTCATCTATATTCACTTCATTATGCGTGAATCTGCCTATTCCTGTTAATTTCCTTTATTTGCCCTAAATTAGGGTTTCAAATCTTTTTCTAGTTCAATTCTTTGTTGCTTTTTGAATAACTATGTTCACTGTACACGATAAGTGATTATTTTGTCCTTGTTTCTTTGCTGATTTTATGGCTTACCCAAATTAGGGTTTCAAATCTGCTTTAATTAAATCAAATCAGGTTCGATTCTGGTTTTCTTTTTGAATAATATCCTGTCTAATACGTTCATTGTATGCATTATGTACCTTATTTTACTACCGATTTTGTGGTTTACCTAAAACTAGGGTTTGAGACTTTTACTAATTTTTCGATGCTCTGGGACTGTTATTTTCCTTATTCTGTTCAATGTACCATGTTTTCTTTATTTCTTTACCTTATTTTCCCTTGAAACTGATTGTTAATTGATATTTTCCTTATTTTAAGTGTTACTCGCCTGATTACATGCTATTATGCCCTGTTAATTGACTGAACTCTGTATTATCTATCCTTAAATTAGACTTCAATTGATTCTGTGATTATTTTCTTCCCTTGTTTTTATGTGTTTGATTACTTCCCTTATTTGTTCACCTAATTGAACACTATTTAACCACTTCTCCCCTTTCCCCTTTGGACAGACTCGAACTCTAATACTCTCACTACAAACTTAGCTCGTTTACTCTGATTTTGTGCTCATTATTTCTGGTCTTGGCCGGCTGAAAGCCAAGGCCAAGTGATTCTGGACTTAATTGTTGTGGTATTTTTACTTGCTTTCCTGCTTAACTGGTAAGCCCTAATCCCTTGTAATTTCATTCTCCATGCTTTCATAATATGTGTTGCTCTACCAGCATGTTTAAATTCCGAGTATGATTCTTTTCTTATGCTTCTATGACTTTGTCTAATCCTATAGTTAATACTATTAATTTAAGATTAGTTTTTTTGAATAATATGAATCCTCATACGAGCTAGTTTAATGTGTAACTTGTCTCATGCACTGTTGGCTAATACTACACTTGTTCTGAACTTTGCATTCTTAGGATACTACCAGCATGTCATTGGTTAATTTATCCTAATTTTATAGATTTGTTACTTAGTTCATATGCCCTGTCAATTTGTTTGCTAACATGTCTAGTATCTCTTTGAATTCATGTGATGATCTGACTATTTTGCCTAAGTTGTTTCTGTGATTAAACAATGGTTGTCCTAAATGTGAGCATGTTCACTTAGTATAATTAGGTCTCTTTGAAACTATGTGCCTTACAAACCTTGCTTGTTTTGATGAATACAATTCTGTGTTCTGAACTTTGTTTCTTCTGAACTCAGCACTGTTTTAAACCTGTCTCTACCTCCTCTTATATGCTGTTACTCTTTCAAAAACTTCCATTCTTAGTCCCTTAGGTTCTATCCTCAACCATCCTAATGTGAGCACTGCTCAGGGTCCACATGAGACTCCTGTGAACTCTGACACACTGGGAACTGTTTCCCAATCTCTAATGAGTCATCTTCTGAATATGTGGTTATGGTATGAGCATTAACCTAGGTCCCTGAGGCCCTTAGGAATTTTGACACATCAATAAATTGGTTCTATATATGTTATGGGTGAGTCCCTCACCGTTGACTATGCTATACTTATGAAATGAGCCTCAGAGGTGATTGGTTTGAAGGCCTGGTTCCCAGGTTTATCTGGACCAAACGAAGGCTCCCTATAGTGTATCGTATTACTATTATGTAATTTATTCATTACTCTGGTTTGTAATAAGTCTGTAATGAACAGATTCTGGGGTATGTAGTAAAATCAGGGTTTTTTCTTATTTCCTTTATTAACTGGGTAGAAATCCTGCCTATGGGATTTCAGCTATGCTGTTAATTCTTGCTCAAAACTGTACAAGTTCTACATTGTGCTTAGAAATCCTGCCAATAGGACTTTCGTTGGTAATGTTGATTCTGAATTCTATATCTGCATATTAGAGATCCTGCCTATAGGGTTGATGTTATATTGCATTAGAAATCCTGCCCATAGGATCTATCAATATGTCCAACAAACATGCATAAGCAATCATGCCTATAGGATCCCAGTGTTTGATTTAATTGTTTTCTGGAAATATGTACAATTTCTGCCCGCATTACTACTCACTAGATATGATGCCTATAAGATTAAATCAATTCAATAATAGATACCATGCCTATAGTACTAAAACCAGTTTCAAACCTAGAAATCATGTCTATAGGACTTAAGTCAGTACAGTAATTAGAAAGCATGCCTATAGGATTAAAAAGGGAAATAAAACATATCTCTATAAGTTAAAGTCAGTGCTACACATAGAAATCATGTCTATAGGTCTATAACCGTCAAACTGGTAGAAGTCATGCCTATAGGATTCCATTAGTTGGTTCTGAATTCAATCACCAATGTCAATCACTTAGGCAATATACTTGTAAGACTTAATAATAATTCTGAATTTATAATTGTGATGTATTACTGTCTGAAGTGCCTAGACTATACTGAATAAAATCAGTAGGCAAACAATAGGTTTTAACACTCGCCTTAATAAAACTGCACTCTGTTTTCTCACATAGATATCCTGCATATAGGATTTTAAGTTTAACAAAGTTTGCTGAATCGACTGCGTGCAATTGTTGTTTTATGTGTGGAGGTCAATATGAGCCCATATTTGCCTTTTATCTGAAAGTCCTAATTGTTTTGCTTGTCGCCTAGACTTTTACATTTTTGAGCAACATAGGTTGGGTCTAGAACTATCCCAAAAAGAGGTCCTAATACCTCCAGGGCCATAGGTAAGGGACGGGTAGTGCACACATAGGAAACGAACTAGAATCGACTAGAACACTTAAGTAACCACTTAAAGATGTAATCGGGTAGTAGGAGATGATAGTCTGTGCGCTAAATACTACGAAGTATTGCACGAGGTGATACTATAGGCTAAAAAACTTAGGACTCCCCCCCACACTCCTGTTCTAAAATAAATCGATTATTTTATTTGTCCAAATTGCTTTCTTTTCCTTAGAATAATTCGCTTAATGTAAGTTCGGTCGGGACCCAATGTTGTGGACCTCGAGGTGTGCCTAACACCTTCCCCTCGAGGTAATTTGAGCCCTTACCCGATCTCTGGTGATGTAAACTGGTAATATGAGTTATCTGCTCTAGGTTCCCTAACGTACCTTAATCCGTTAGGTGGCAACTCTCTCAATTCCAATTCCTTACCCTCTCAAAAGGAGTTGTCCTAAAAATGTTTAAACCCGATTTCGCGAGAAAAAGGGGCGCGACACTAACAAGCACAGGAGAGACACCCTACTTATTAATTTATGGGACTGATGCAGTAATAAACAGTCGAGGTCGGAGAACCAAGTCTGAGATACTCCCATGAGAGTGGGTTAAGAAATGACGAAAGCAGAAGGCAGGACCTCGATGAAGACGAAGAACGGAGAGATATGGCTTACATAAGGATGATCGCCGAAAAACAACAGGCAGAACGCTACTACAACAAAAAAGCCAAGGTCAGACCACTCAAAGTCGGGGACTATGTACTCAAGGCCAAAACACAGGCAAACAAGGACCCTCAGAAGGAAAACTAGGAAAGAATTGGGACAGCCATACAAAATCACGGCAACAACAAATAAAGGGTCATTTTAACTAGAAACGATAGAAGGAAAACTACTACTAAACAACTGGAACATTTCCCACCTCAAGTACTTTAACTTTTAAGGAAAAATGTTCTCCGAGCGGTACTCTTTTTTCCTCACTTGAATTATTTTCCAATTGGGTTTTCTCGGGAAGGTTTTTAACGAGTCGACAAGGAACACATTTCAAGTTAAAGTTCGAACATGTGAGAACATGAGTCAATCAGTTCATTGCCCGACCTCTCAATAATTCTCCAGGTCGACCAATGAAGGGACTAGATAGACTAGCACTGTAATACCATCCCAGAAAACATGTAAATTTCTCCAATATATATGTAAGCACAACACACAAGTACATGAAGTAACGATCTACCTCATTCGAAATAACTAAGAATAACATTCAACCTCGCTCAAATTAACTCATATTCAACCTCGTTCGAATCAATTAACTCACATTTGACTCGTTCGAATCAATTGAAGTGACATTCAATCTCGCTCGAATTAACTGAAATTTGATCTCATTTGAATTAATTAAGGTGACATTAGACCTCGCTATAATTAACTAAAATTCAACCTCATTCGAATTAATTAAGGTGACATCCGAGTTCGTTCAAATTAATTAAAGTCACATTCGACCTTGCTCGAATTAAGTCACACTCGACCCTATTCGAGTTAACGTGTACCAACACGACCACGACTAAAATCCAAATCTCTTATAGTCAAGCTAAGGCAACCAAAATAGAAAAACATACAAGACCAAACACATAAGATTCGGGAACAAACAACAAAAATAGCATTCCACATTCAAAAGTATATTTTTACAAGGGCTGAACAGACGCCAACAAAAGTGAACACAAAAATTACAAAGGCATAACTATTCAGAAGCACCGTCTCCACCATCGCCCTCACCATAAAAATAGGCGTCCTCATACCAGGAGCCCTGTTCAATCCCGTCCAAGTCCTCTTCAAAATCACCAGTTCCCAGCGTAGCAGGATCATAACCACAGGTGACCCAAGTTGCGCACGCCTTAGCATGAGCATCGTCAAACTTAGCCTCAAGAACTCTCCCCACCGTCATCAAATCCATGAATATGTATAGATGGGCCTCGGCGTGGATCCACTTCTCATACAAATCCCACAAAAAAGTGTGGAAGGAGGACAACTGAGCCAACAACTATGCCTTTTCAGCCTTGAGAGCGACAATTTGATTACCAAGGTTTGAAACCTCTTTCTCAAGCCCCCCAATTCGCTCAATCCGTGCTTCCTTGAGCATGGACGTCTCCGTATCATTCTCCCGCTCGGACTGGAGGACGCAAATTTCAACTTCCGATACCGCCACCCGAGCCTCCTCAGCCTTCTCCAATTCCGCCGTCTTCCCAATGATCTCGTCACTAAAATTATTAGCCTTGAATGAATTCTGCTCAAGATCGGCCTGCAAAGATGCCACTTGGGTCTGAAGGTCTGCACAATCAGCCTCAACCCCCTTGCTCACTTCGAGCTATTCCTCTTTATCTCTAAGCGCCACCTCGAGCTCGCTGCATTTGCCAATGACTCTCATAAGCTCATCGTCTTTCTGCTTCAGCTCATCTCTAATAGCCTGGAAGTTACCATCCACATCGAACCTCCTGCATAACTCACGGTGCTTGACGCGGTACTCATGGTACTTCCTTTCCATTTTCTTGATAAAAAAATGGCTTTCCTCTTCTCCTATCGGTGGGCACTCTCGATCTCCAAAATAGTGGTCTAAGGAAAAAGAGAAAGCAGAAGAGGAAGAAAGTCAGTCTAAAAAGAAAAAGAAGGGAGGAAAAATGCAAGGCACATAAATTAGGGGGATCATAGACTTACCCTCAAGGCGAGGCCGGCTATGCCCGACGACAATTGAATGTCTCTAAGGTCCTGCCCTCCGCATTAGAACAAAGTGGACCCAAAGAGGGGGCCGTGTTCTCCGTGTCTACTAGGAAGTCGCGATCAAGGGGGACGACGATGGTACGAGTGGACCCCTCTAACCTTACCTCCACCTGAGTAAATCCTTCACTTAACATCCACACCTCTTCAGGGTCGATGTCAGAACCAGTTTCTTAGCCTTCCTCGGCAATATTCTTCCCTCTCTCCTCGGCCGATGAAGGAATGCCAACTTATCCTGAGGATGACGGGTCATTCCTCGACACGGTGTCCACAAACTCAGGTAGCCCTCCTGCTTTAATCGTAACTTCAGGCAAAGGAATATCTCCCACGACCACCGTAGACGGCGGAGTCATAGTTGGTAGGCCGACATCACTCTCCGATACAGCCACGACCGACTCAAAGTCACCCCTTATGTATTCCTCAGCTCTAACCGTCTCGCCCCCGACTTCCATCCTCCTCTTCTTGAGCGGAACCAAGTCCTCCTCGCTCGGAGATGACTCATCTTCCAAATGTAGCATGAGAGGAACCAGAGTCTCTGCTGTTGTGGCCGTCGACGGTCGACTAAGTTTGCGCAATACCGGGGCTGAGAAGAAGTGGTCGTCTGAGCACACTTGCCCACAGTCGCAAAAAGTGAAGACCCCGTCGTAGCACTCGGTTGACGGAATGAGGGATAAGAGCCCTCGACCTCCTCGGAGCTCTCCGACCTAACGATAAAAGCGGAGTTAAGTCAACCCACGATACAAAGAAAAAAAAAGAAAAGTACAACCTGAAGACCGAGGCAACAAAATTTCAAATAAATGACTCACTAGCCACGGAGGGCTTGGACCCAAACTTTTTGTGGAATGCCGACCATTCACGGATCCCAACCGTATGGGGAAGGACCTGACTTACCCAGTCGTGAATGTCTGCAACCAACGAAGGGGGTTCTTTCTTAGTTGCACAAAGAAAAAGTGGATCGATTAAGTTACCACCGAAATAAATGAAATAAATAGTCAGTGGAAGTACTTACAGGAAAATTTCCATGCTTCAGGAAACCCATTAGGGTTTGCCACCACGTCCTTGGTCTTGACATAGAAAAAGTTGAACTAGAACCGACGATTGGCCTTATCGTCCATCTTCACTACCAAACCCTTACTTCTACGGTGGAGAAGGTGTAACATTGTACCCTTATGGAAACTTGGTGCGAAGAGGTGCAATAGATGGCAAATATAAATTCCGCAATTGGCCAGTTCCATATACTTCCTCAACATAAGGACGAGCTTGTAGATGTAGGGGAAAGCTGAGTCAGACAGACGTCGTAATAACGACAGAATTCCTCCGCCAATGAAGGAAGGGGAAAAGAATAGCCCACGTAGAACGGATATGCGTAGAATGTGCAATATCCGGGGTGGTGAATCTGTACCACGTCGTGGCCGGCCGGGACCAGGTCGATATGAGCCGGGATTTTGAACTTGGCCCTAAACTCAGAGAGGGAGGCCGTGTCCATTTCAAATTCTACAGGCTCGGGCTCGTCCACGGGCTGCTTCGAGAAGTCCGACCTGACTTTGTCATTATGAGGAATTATTTTCTCTATGGTGGGGAAGCTTTCGTCCTCTGCAACAATGGCAGCCCCATTGTCATGAGGGGCATTCTCACTACCAGTGCGATTGGGTAATAAGCCTCTCCAGAGGTAGAAGATGCATTAATAATTTTTAGTTGTTTGTAAGCGCATAAAGTAAAAACATGAAGGAGATAGGAGTAGCAGGAATCACTAAAGCCAGAAAAGAAAACATGGGTGTGAAAGTGAAAACAAAAGGAATAAGAACACATGAAGAAGAAGAGAGGAAGATATGAGGGTTCGAATGCCAGAAAACACAAAGGATAAAGTGAAGGGTTTCCAATCCCTATTTATAAAGAACTCATTCACTCTAATCGAGAAAACTAACCGTCGATGCACAAATATAGAAACAACAGAGGCGCAGGAAGCGATGCAACGCATCGGGAAAACCCGTAATAATGATGCATGATGTTGCGACGTCATTCTGAACCAACATCATGATAAGTTATGGCTCGCAAAGCGCCACGTTATCACCTCAACTGTGATCTTTACTACTCGATCTGCCCACCTGAATTCCTTGACTGCGACTAGCGAAGTCCGCCCACCAAGGTCGTCCAAGAGACAACCTCGATAAGCGGAGGGAAATCTGACTAAGGAAATTCAGTTCGAAGAGGTGATTATCATAAGTAATTTGGCTGAGGTCGACCAGTGATTAACGAAACTTAACGCCGAGCAGTCAATCACCACCGAAGTCGAGTGACGAGCAACAGTAACGACTAGTTTTGTACTATGATCTTTAGAGAGAATATTCCATTGAATATTCTCTGTACTTGTACTTTTAGGGTTCTTTAGGGGTGTGTCCCATATAAAATGAAAGGGAGATAAAGTAAAAAGCATGTAATTTTCTCTCTTATAAGAACTCTCTTGAAAAACAAACTCTCTAGATAAATACAAAGATCACATTTCTAAGGAGATTCATCTTTTTGGATTATTCTATATAATTCCCATCATATACGAGAAAGTCCTGAATATTCTGATAGTTACTTGTCATTCATCATTGTCAGAAAGAGGAATCATCTACCTCATTCAATATTGGGTGAATCTTCCTCTTTATTTACATTTAGTGCCATTTATTGCTACTTAATGCTTAATATTTGTAGCACATTATTGAACCCGAAACACTAAACACGCGTTGCATTAAATCTGTCTGAACACTATTCTACATCATCCACGTAGGTTTATTATAGATCTGAGGTTATTGGTATGCTTTTTATTCTTGAAAATTACTAATATAGACGACACTTGCAACTTTTTAATGTATTCCCTTGTAAAATATTCAAATACAGTGGAAAAATAATACCATCGATATCAATTTTTCAATTTGATGTTTGTGCTTGACATTAACCGGAGGTTAAAATGAGTATTATAGCACATAATCTTTTTATGCTAATTGAAGCAACTTAAACAGTTTTATAATTTGTAGCTTAATTTTATGTAAATTATTAAAACAATTATTGTGATCTCCAATATCATTCTCTACCCATAATTAAATAGATATAATAATAATACTTTATTTATCACAAAAATTAACTGAGCACCGATAAATAACAATTTTAAAATTATAATGTTGAACCCATACACGGGCCTTTCCTCATCTAGTCTGATAATAAAGACTTATTTAGATGACCAGACCGGTAAGATGGTCTGAACTTAAACATCTAATGGGATACCGACTCAGAGCCCGTTTTGGATGGGCTTGTTTTAAGTGACTTTTAAGCCAAAAGTCATAAGTTAGAAATTTTAGCTTTTGACTTTTGGCTTATTTTTGTCATTTTAGCTTAAAAACAAGTGCTCAAAAGCACTTAAAATAAGTCAATCCAAACGGGTCTCTCAAACATTAAAAAAATAAGATTTTATCTTCTTATTACTTGCTTCTGATATTTACTTCAAAGTGGTTCATGAGATAACCATCTTTGAAACATGGCAAAGGACTCTTTAGGCTTGTACTCTGGAGCTACATGTCCTGCTCCCTGTCCAAAACATAAGTAAACGAATACACAAAGTCAACAAGGTAGAATCAAAAGATTATATATATTCGAACTATTCTTTATGGCTGTGTTTGGTATCAAGGAAATATTTTTTAATTTTTATGTTGGGCTAGGTTAAATATTTTGGAAAATATTTTTCTTACGAAGGAAAATGACTTCCCTACTAAAAGGAGGAAAAATGATTTTCAAAACTCTTTCTTAACCTTCGCTACCCCACCCTAACTCCACCCCACCCCACTCCTTCCACCCTCACCCCCACCACCTACCGTCCACCCCACCCCCACCTACCCTGCACCACTTAACATTGCCTCCGGCACTCCGACCGCTAGATCCCAACCTACCACCCTCCCCGCCTTTACCCATTTCGTCTCATATAGTGTTTGCCTAAATTATATATTTTAAAAAAATATTTTCTACTACCTAACTAAATACTGAAAAAAGGAAAAAAAAATCACTTATTTTCCAATAACACATTTTTCAAGAAAAATATTTTCCTTCGTACCAAACCCACCCTACATTAATTAATTTTATTGCAAAGCATGAAGGAAAAAAATCTTTAATGTTGAAAGTTAAACTCTTGCCTTGACAGTTGCAAATGTCATCTGGTTGGAATATGATCTTGTATATCTACAAATGAACAAGAAGAAAACCAAATTTTATCTTTCTAAATATGCATGAAAACTAATGAAACAAGCAAAATATAAAGTTTAATTTGAGAAGCTATACCCTGCAACTTGACCATCAACAATCCATGGCCGCCATTCATCCACAATAGAATAATTTAGAGATTTTATCCAAAATTGAGTTGATTGGAATGGAATGACCATATCATGATCACCACTGTATAATCAAAGAAGATGCTTCAATATGTTTGCAACGAATTTTTTATTGCTTAATTATCTGTTAATTATATATCGTACTGGGCAAAAGCCAAAATGCTATATGCAAAAATGGAAGATGTCCTTCTTCTCCAAACTCTCTCGGCGTATGTTAAGTAAACGTGCGCGGTTATCGGTATGACTGGAAAGAAGGCTCGTGGATGTCCCAGAAAATAGCAAATCAGAGTAGATGACAAAATTCCTAAGCTAAATTCCATGGAAAGGAGCTCAACAAAATTTATCGAGTCCATTTCTGGAGCTTCAAAGATGCAAGCTGGATCTGCCACTCTTGCACAGATTTACCATGAAGAAGCTTCAGGATCAGCTAGTCAGTAATAGAAGCAAGCAAATCAGGGTCCAATCCCTATGCATGTTGATTTAAGAGGAAGTGTCACACCTTCCTCTGCTCGAGAAGTTACTGTTCCGTTGAAGAACAAGGAGCAGAAAAATGTAATTCGAGTGCCTCCACCTACATTAGCTGATGCTACTATTCCATTAATGAACAAGGAACATAATCCATCTTAGTTGTGCCTAAGGAGTCTACTTGGGCTGGAGTACTCACAGATAACATATTTTCTGCCAATGGTATGACTCTGAACTACATGACTCCGTAAATCATAGAAGGGAACCTAGTGGCTAAGCTTGAGAAGGCAGAAATTGAGTAGGAAAACTTGAAATGGAAATGTGCCGTAATAGTTTATGTTCTGGGTGAAAAACCTGGGTGTAACTACATGAAAAGGTACATAAATCACATGTGGAATACTGTAGCTATGCCAGAATTATACTACCATGATGAAGGGTATTATATAGTGAAATTTCAAAGTATGGATGATATGAAAGAAATCATATGTGCTGGTCCTTACACAGTAAATAATAGGCCACTGATAATGAAGCATTGGTCTCCACAATTTGATTTTGCAGCAGAATTCATGACAAATATACCTTTATGGGTAAGGTTTCCCAAGCTACCTATGAATTGTTGGAGTGAAAATTCATTGAGTAGAATAGCAAGTACCATTGGAATTCCAATGTTTGCAGATGAGTGTACTGCCAAACAAACAAGAATATCATACGCTAGAATCCTCATTGAAGTAAATGTCACCAAGCCTTTGCCAAAAAAGATACCAGCTATGATTGATCAGGGGT
This sequence comes from Nicotiana knightiana, assembly GCA_005239525.1. NCBI lineage: Eukaryota > Viridiplantae > Streptophyta > Magnoliopsida > Solanales > Solanaceae > Nicotiana > Nicotiana knightiana. The sequence goes on from ML430809.1 coordinate 36,223, forward strand.
GATATTTGAGCAAGAAGTTGAATATGACTGGAATCCAGAGTTCTATGATAAATGCTTAAAAACTGGACATGACTGTGGAAAAATTCCAAAAGAAGGAGCAAAAAAAGTTCCTTAGCCCAGAAAAAGGAAACCACCACCAGTGAAGCACATATAGAAAATTAAGGAACCAGTAGTAGCTTCCACTGTTGGAGCTAGTCAAAAGTAGGTGGAAGCAATTAGCAAGGAAGTAGAGTATACTTCTAAGCTAGCAGATAGCACAAATGATCAACAACAAACAGAATAAGGTGCACTAAGACAACTAGAAAAGGGAAGATTGCATTGGATATCAATGGTGTTCCAATGACTTATGCAAAAGCAATTCTGTCTCCTGTGAAGCAAAGGCCACAACAACAATCAAATTCAGTTGTGATAGCTAATTTGGAACCACCTATCACAGGTGGACAAACTCAACATATATGATGTCCTGGATGGTGTGGAATATAAGGGGTACCAACAAGAGATATAAGCAAAAGGAGTTGTGTACCTATATAAAAGAGAATAACATAAAGCTAATGGGATTAGTGGAAACTAGAGTAAAGAAGGATAAGGAAGATCAGATAACTCAGCTAGTGGCACCAGGATGGCAAGAAATCTACAACTATGAGTATGCACTAAATGGGAGGATTTGGATTCTATGGGATCCTCAAGCTTATGATATTACAGTCCTAGGAAAATCTGCTCAAATAATTCATTGCAGAGTTGCTGGCAGACATAATTCAATAAACTGCTTCATGACAATAGTTTATGGATTCAACACTACTGAAACAAGGAAACCTTTATGGCAAAAATTGAAGGACCTAGCACCAAAAAACAATATGCCACAGATCATATGGGGAGACTTCAACTCTGTCTTAACAATACAAGACATGATTTGTGGCAAACCAGTTTCAAGGAATGAAATACAAGACTTCTCTAAGTGAATGCAGATACTGAACTTGAATGAGTTACCTTGGAAGAGGGATTTATATACTTGGTCAAATAAACAACAAGGAGTAGATATAGTCTATAGAAAGATTGCTAGAGCTATAGGAAATGATGAATGGATGCAATCCTATGAGCACATGGAAGTAGACTACAGGCTACCATCCATTTTAGATCATGCTCCAATGGTTATTTCAATAAGGAGATTAGGACCAAGTGACAAATTTCCTTTTAGATTCTTTAATGTATGGGCTGACCATTCAAGCTTCATGACACTGGTGGAAGAGGCATGGAAAGAACACTATGATCTTGATCCTATGAAGAATGTTTGGAAAAAGCTAAAGGTTTTAAGAACCTTACTGAAGCAGCTTAACAACACAGAGTTCAAGGGTATCAAAGAAAGATTGGAAATAACAAGAGACTTACTACAGGGGATTCAAGCTCAAATGTCAACTTGTTATTCAGATAAGCTGGCTACTGAAGAAAAACAAGCCTTAGAGAAGATGGAAAAATGGTCACTAATAGAAGAAAGCATTCTCCAAGTATTTCTCAGCAATTATGAAGGAAATAAGGCAAAGAAAAATCATCATAGAGTTAGACAATGGCTTTGGAGACAAAATAACTAACCAGCAACAGATTAAAACAGAGATCATCAATTTTTACAAAGCTTTGATGGGGACAACTGTAAGGCAATTACCTACAGTAAACAAGCAGGTAATGAATAATGGACAAGTGCTTAATCATGAGCAGCAGATTAACTTGTGTGCTGAGGTTACTGAACAAGAAATATATGAAGGATTATGTGCTATTGGAGATGATAAAGCACCGGGGGTAGATGTCTACAACACTTTATTCTTCAAGAAAGGATGGTCAATCATAAACTCAGAAGTATGTCAAGCAGTAAAAGGATTCTTTCATACAGGGAAGCTATATAGAGCAATTAATTACAACAATCACAATTCTCCCTAAAGTCCCTAACCCCTCATGCATAAGAGAATATAGACCAATAGCTTGATGCACTATTTTATATAAGCTTATTGCCAAGGTTCTAGCTAACAAAATCGAGAAATTAATAGCTTCTATCATATTAGATTCACATGCAGGATTCATTCCAGGCAGAAAAGTGATAGACAATGTGTTACTTGCTCATGAACTAGTCAAGGCTTATTCAAGGAAGAACATCTCACCAAAATTCCTCATCAAAGTGGATATTAAAAAGCCTATGACATAGTGGACTGGAGAAACTTGCATCAAATACTTGAAGAACTGGGCTTTCCTACTAAATTCATCAGCTGGATTATGGAATGTGTGACAACAGTAAACTATACTGTACTTATCAATGGAGAAACAACTGGACCTTTTGATGCAGCTAGAGGATGGAGACAAGGGGACCCAATGTCCCCTTTTTTATTTTCCATAGCTATGGAATACCTAAGCAGAAACTTGAGGAGTTTGAAGCTGGAGAAAACATTTCGTTTTCATCCTATGTGTGCAAGATTAGATTTAACTCACTTGAGTTTTGCAGATGATCTCTTGCTCTTTGTAAGGGGAGATGCTACTTCAGTAGGATTGATGCATGATAGATTCCAGATCTTCTCAGCAGCATCAGGACTTAGAGCTAATCTAGCAAAAAGTTCTATCTATCATGGAAGAGTTAATTTGGAATTACAAAAAGAGATACAACAGAAGCTTGGTTACAGTCAAGGTTCATCGCCTTTCAAATATTTAGGCATACCTCTTGACACAAAAAAATTATCAATCATGCAATGGCAGCCACTTATTGAAAAATAGTGGCTAGAATATCATCTTGGGCAGCAAAGAAACTATCCTATGTAGGCAGAATCCAGCTGGTACAACATGTAATCTTTGGTATCCAAGCCTATTGGGCTCAGATTTTCATTATGCTAGCCAAGGTAGTTAAAACAATAGAGGATTACTGCATGAGCTATGTATGGTCAGGGGAGAATGTAATTACTAAAAAGGCTTTGGTATCATGGGATAAAGTGTATGCACCTAGAGCTACATGGGGGCTCAATCTGATCAACCTAACAATATGGACGAATTGGAAAACAAGAAGGATAAACTGTGGATCAAATGGATCCATAGTTACTATATTAAGGATCAATTCTTTGCAATATGGGAGTACCAAAACAGGCTTCTTGGATGATAAAGGAAAGTATTTGGAGCAAGAGTTAATATGGATGGTATCAACAACAATCAAGTTAACCAGAAGACATTGATTAAGCAAGTCTACTTGAAGCTGTTAGGAGAGCTACCAAAGATTACATGGAAATGTCTAATGTACCAGAATCAAGCCCGACCAAAAGCAATCTTCACAATGTGGCTACTAATGCATGGAAGACTTCTTACTGCTGACATATTGAAGAAATGGAAGATACGAGTGGATGAAGCATGCTATTTTTGTAATCAAGCACTGGAAACAAGGGAGCATATATTTGCAGAATGCTCATATGGTAGAGCTAGGTGGTGCAGATTTATGAAGTGGATACAAATTCAACCCAACTTATCTTCATGGCCAGAATGGCAACATTAGATAATACAGAAGACAAAAGGGAGATCTCAAATGGTTAGAATCCTCAAAATGGTATTTGCAGAATATGTTTACACATTGTGGATCGAAAGAAATACAAGAATATTTGAGAAGACAACTACATCATGGGATGTTCTTGCAAGGAGAGCAGTATACATGTGCAACATGAGAGCTAAGGGATATACGAATGTTTTACTAGCTCAATGTAATTACTGGGTAGTTACTCAGATAGTAAACATATAGATGATATTAGAAAGTTAGTCAGATATAGAGGCATCTTAGATTTTTTTCCAGTATGGAAGATAGGTTGAGATGACCTACTGATTTGTAAATGTTTACTTTGGTGGTTAATACAAAAAATTAATTACCAAAAAAAAAAAATGAAAAATGTCCAAATTTGTCCCAATACTATATGAAATTGCTGAACTTGTCTTCGTTTATACTTCTAATCTATTCATATCCTTGCCGTTAGCAAATTGTCTCGTATATGTCATTGCCATTAACAAAGCTCCAGTATGAAAGAGGTGGACTCCATGTGTCCAAAATTTCAGAGGAAATGTTCAACTTTACATGTTCCTTAACATTTGACTATGGTCTAAAATTACCCTTGGGTACTTGGAGCATCATTAGGGATCAATGGCAAGAACGAGACCTTATTTTTTTCTAATTGCAATGGTAATATTAGCTTGACCAAAGGCTTAACGGAAGTTAAAGTTGCTCCTTTTCGGATATAACAGGGGCAAATCCCACCTTTTTCTACACGTAAAATATCAATGTTTAACCATCTTACCTGTATATAAGTGATGGCCAATGTTTTTTGCTGAGTTCCACATGATAAGGTATGCTATCTTGGAAAGTAACAGTGTAAGTTTTATTCACGATACTTTCTCTACATCTTGTCCATCTTGCTATAGTTCCCTGCATCATAAAACCATAGTTAAATAGACAATGAGGTAATGTCAATTCAGTGACGGAAACAGGATCTCCACGAAGGGGGTTAAAAAAAAGGGTTAAAAACAATTGTAACTAGCGAGAGTTGAACCTATGACCTTACAAAAGATTTGAACCTACTTGACTAGTAAGCTACACTTTTGGGCTATGTCAAATGGATTCAAAACTTAATATATAGAGGTAAAAAACAGATTGTACTTTATACACGCAGTGTAATTTTTTGACAAAGGGGGTTCGGGTGAACTCCTTCCGCCCCTAAATCCGCCCCTGCGTCAATTTATTGTCTTTTGATGAAAGTATCTTTTCTAAAGTGCTATTTAATAATTTAGTTGACGTACCTTACGCACATTAAGAGCTTCTTGTACTCTTGGATCATTTGCCCAGTAAGTAGACAACCTGTGCACCTCAACCTACAATATATGGACATAGGTTAAATCGTTTAAAGAAGACAAAACAAATTATATTTAGTTCATCAACTCGTTATTTTATATTTAGTTCATCAACTCGTTATTTTATTTTATTTGTCTTTTTTTTTTTTCAAAAGAAAAGTACTCCTTAACGTATAAATAGCATATATAGTTTTGAATTTGACCAAAAAAAAAAAAGCATAGGTTTGAATGGACGTACACGGCACATAGTGGAATAATTTTCATAAAGAGATCTTCTTTCTCCAAACAATCGAAATGACCTTTTAGCTTCTGCATCTGAACCACACGAGGGCTCTAGGATGTGTGGCTTATTGATTCCATTAGTCAACTGCAATACGTAGTATATACCAGAATGTTAACATTAAAGCAACACTATATGAGTTAAATTAATCCAAAACTATAATACTATATATACCTGTTCGAAAGTTTGGTAGTGTTGATAGCACAAAACATTGCTGGGGTCAACATATTGTAAATTTTCCCCGTTACAATTTTCATCCAGTAACTGCTAAAATAAATATTCTGATTTGTCATTTTCAGATTACAATTTAAGCTAAATTTTTATTTGCATTTACGATATGATAAATTTTAAAGTAAAGGATAAGAGTACTAGCCTTATAAAGTTCGTTGGAGATAAGTCCCATTCCATGAGCAAAAGGAATCCTGTAGTTAAATTGAAGAGGAAATGTGCTAGGATTCCCAAGTATATATCCCTAAAACCAATTAATTAACCGTCAAAATTAACGACACTACTTCCCTATAAGCAAATTATATTAAAGAAATTTCTTCTTAAGCCAAAATGACCACAAACCTTAAGGTTAATCGATGGCTTGTGCCCTGCTTCAATTCCTGCATTTTTACATTTAAGTGTGAACGTCAAACCACTAGCATCGGCAGCTAGAATAAAAACACCCTATACGGCATTAGCGGACCCAGAATTTTGTGCAAGCAGGTTTAATCTTAGAAGTATATAACTTTAGTCGTAAAATAATAGTTGTCAAGTGGGTTCAAATAAATATTTATATAAAATTTACACAATTTTAATCCTAATTTATATATATACACAGTATTACTTTTTGGTAAAGCGGGTTCAGCTAGTCACCACTTGGGTCCGCCACTGCTCTACAGCTAAAAGATAGGGATGTTAAATGAGTGGGTTGTGTCATTTTTGAGCGGATTAAACCGTGTTGAACTAACAAACCGATTGGGTCATAACTCGTCCAGAGTGCTCTAAGGTAAAACATTGCCAGATCAATTTGGACTAAATAATGTATCGTAACTCAACCTACCAAACTCGTAATCATTTTCATTAATTTCTCTATTACAAAATTAAAACAATAAAGAAATTTCTTTTTACTGCTGTATCTATGAATACAACAATAAAAAAACGCCTAAAATCAGGGCAGTCTAACTGTATGCGTATGTATTCGCGCTATGTATCATGAATACAATAACGACAATCATCTTAAAAACAGGTATGTCCAGTTGTTTAAGAGAGATGAAAAACATAAATAGCATATTTCATACCTCAATGGTAGTATATACCATAAATATTCTTTCATCACATATCACATATATCTTACCATTTGATATTAGTTGAGTGATAACTGGAACAGTGATGCCAGAATATGAATCTCCACTAATGTACATTGGATTCCTAATGAACTCTGGATGCTTAATCAACCACTAAGAAAAAATAAAGAATACAATAAAAAATGTTTAATTTCTTTATTGAAACAAATTAGTAGGTATGCATGGTGGCATATATAAGAACTCTAATGTGTACCTTTCGCAAAAACTGGTAGACATAGTCGCATGCTTGTAAATCAGTAGACTTGAATGTTGTTGAAGTTGTTGCATAAGAGAATCCACTATTCACAGGTTGATCCAAGAATATTATGTTAGCTACCTGACATTTTTAGACATGGCCTTTCAAAATTTACACCTAAAATTCAATGACAAAATATATCTTCCTTTAAATCCAACCTTGGTCCATGAGTTTTGATTCAATGTTAGCTTTGGAAGGCTCCCATTATACTTGTTTGGCTCAAAATACAACGGCCCTATACATGCAAAAGGAATCAAGAAGCAGAAATTACCAAGTATATATCAATTAATATCAAGGGGATTTAACATCTATTATGTATAATAAAAAAATTGATCTGTGTATGTATTTTTCACGCGAAGGGAATTCTGATGAACCCTTTGCTCCGCCCATGGTTAGAATGTAGGAAAAAAGAGAAAAAGGGAGTACCTATTAGTGCAGTAAAGGAAGAACAACCAGGTCCTCCTGAGAGCCAAATCAAAACAGGATCTTTTGTGGGTTGTGATTCTGATTTAATAAAATAATAAAATAGCTGCAATTCTTCATATTCACCTACTCCAATATACCTGCGGGCCATGTAAGCCAAAGACTATCTTAGACAAATACACTTGAATCCGGCAATACATTCAACAATTCTTCTCTTTCTCTTTAACCATTTTCGAAATAGTTTAAGTTTGGTTTTGCAGTTTAATTAGCAGATGCAGTATCTGTAAAAAATATTTAGTTACTAAAAATTAATCGAACATTCTGTCAGGGGCAGAGCTAGAAGCCCGGGTATGGGTTGCTCAAACAGTGTATTCACGGGGCGGAACCCCTTTCGTCGAAAATTTATACTGTATTTATAACGTACAATTTGTTTTTTACCTCTATATATTAGATTTTGAATTCCCTTGATATAGCCCAAAAGTGTAGATTATTGGTCAAGGGGGTTCAAATCCGTTGTAAGGTTATAGGGTCAACTCCCACTGACTACAATCGTTTTTAACTTTTTTCTTTTTGAACCCCTTCGCGGAGATCCTTTCTACTCCACTGAGTGTATTTATGTTATGAAATTTATTAAATATGTACATATACTAAATTCAGATCCCATAAAATTATAACGTATATACTCCACTAGTCTTAACGAAGCTGAAAAAAGATAGGATCATTTGGTATGAGGTATAAGAAGGTATAAGGGTGGTATAAAAATTTAATACCACCTTAATACTCTGTTTGATTAGCAAATCAGGTATAAGTTATCCTCGTGTTAATTTTAACACTGGGATAACTTATACCTTATAGAAGGTGGGGTAATTAGCACCGGTATAACTTATACCTTCTTCTTAGAAATTATGCAATTGTCATTCTTAATACAACATATCAAACAATGAATAAATAACAATCCCATCATAACTTATCCCGGCATAACTTATACAGGTATAAATCGTATTCCAACCAAACAACCCCTTATGTGTACAAATGAAAGCATTAGTTATTCAAATGTTAAGGATCTAGGGGTAGAAGGGGAAAAGAAGTTACCCAGTCTCAAGATGGAAGGGAAGTCGACCTTCAAATCCAGGAAGAAATTCAACGGTAGAGTGAGAAGCAGCAGTATGTAATTGTGGTAGCAAAAAGAAGTTGATGATGGACACAAGTGAAATAATATTGTACATCATGTGAACACAGAAGCTAGCTACCAAAACTACAATCCAGCAACATATACATATATATATAACATAATTTAAATGAAAATAGAAAAACCAAGCAAGGAATTAAAAAGGCAAATATTAATTAAATTGGAGTAGCAGGTGCATCCACTCTTGTCGTTTATAATTAAAAAAATTGGCCTGAGGCAGAAAGTAATTATATTTGTCACACCCCTTTTCTACCCCCAAAAGATGTATGTGTGTGATTGATTGTTGTGGGTTAAAGGGTTTTTCAATTGAAGTGACACTTTTAAAATAGGAATTATTTTATTGTTCAGAGTCGCCACTTGGAATTTATTTTTTCCGGTGTT